>CAJFCO010018426.1:36373-63709 GCA_904066015.1 Synergus gifuensis | reverse complement strand
ACAGCCTGGGGCAGCGTACGAAGTTCCCTCGAATATACTACCTGAGAGTATCCTTGATGCGCAGGTTAAGAGACACGGGCTCGATGCTGCTTGACTCCGACGCTGTCCAGGAGGTGCTCGCTGTGGAGATTTGGCCGCTCCGTGTTCGTCTGCTGCTGTGACGTCAAGGGCAAAGTGGTGTCTCCTCCGTGAAGATCTCAGGAACCTGACTATTTCTAGTCAGCAAAAAAGGTCGCTTTGTCTTCAGCGCCAGACAATACCCGGCGATGCCTATGGTAGCGACCCTGGAACGAGTGTCGGCCAAGATCGAACGCCCGTCCTTTAGCCCCTCGATGTTACAACTAGTTTTCGAGGGAATGCGCTCTGCGAACTAATCGTGATTCTGGTAGAACTATTTCCCGACCGATATTTTTATCTTTCTGCAATTGGTGGTAAGTATAGGTTGGGTTGCCTACGTGCAGGCATTTTGGTGGTCGTACTGCCAGGTGTCGATAACTGCAACTATTGTTGCCTATGTGCAGGATATCAGTAACGGCATGCCATACCGTTACAATGCAAAGACTTTAATTAATCATAAACTTACATACTCGGTTTGACTAATGACGATGATTGTTCAAAAATTTATGTATAGTTTGAAAAAAATCTGTTAACGTTACCCTGCGAAGCTGCTCTCATGAAATTTATTATTTCACTAAAGATTACTTTCGGCCCTTTAATGGTCTGTTATTGGGTCGAACTTTGGCTTTTTAACCTCCAACATGGTGAGAAGGAATCGTTTTATTTAAGCTATAATATTCCTATCACCCGGCGCGGGCTGGGTAAAAGCCTGCCGGGGCCCAGGTAAACAAAAGGCAATATAAAATACAAAATAAGTTGGGCGCCAGCTAATCTTATAACCTGACTAGCGAGGTAAAACGTAATAAAAGCGACAAGCTAACTCAACTATATTTTAGAGCAATTGACTATCAATTAGCAAAGTTAAATGAGGCCTGGGAATTAAGTAAACTCAAAATAATCATATTTAAGCAATTAGTTTCCAATACATATTTATTTAGACGATAGGTACTCACATGAGCGACAAATAATCAATACGACAATGTAACGTCTCCAATACGACGAAATCCATACATTCCACTCATACTATACGCTCGGGTATCACATATTTTCGACAATTAAATACAAATTATAAAACCTCCTTTCGCCAGGAAGGGTGACACATGAGTGAGCTCCTCACAGATGTTCTCGACTACGCAGAGTCGGTAAAGTTGCGCACTCGCTACCGCTCGAGCGCAAGACTTCGCTGCAATTCGACAAGGAACCTACTATATCTTTAACTTTAAATTGATTCGTCAAAAACTCCCGCCTTGACGTTCACGGGAACCTGGAGTTCTTATAATTAAAATGACTTTCCCGTCACAATGGTCTGCCGGAGTAATACCGACTTTCGGCCCAGAAAAGTGCCATTACTTGGTCAGACTCTGGCTTTATAACTTCCAACATGGTTTGCCAGAGTAATGCCGAATTTCGGCCCAGTAAAGGGCCATTCCTGGGTCAAGCTTCGAGGGAAGCTTGACAAATTTTAAATGCCAATATACTGTGCCAGTACTAGGACAACACTGCGCCGATTAAAATGCCGATATTGGCCCCATAATGTTAGCCGATCTTTAACTGTCGAAATTGGATCAAACCTAGGTCGTGTGTTTAGCTTCAGTAATTTCACTTGGGCATTGATTGAGATCCACAGACTTATGGTTGAAGTAAATTATGGATAAGATCCCGCACCAAAGTATACCTTCAGATATTATAGTTAGAATCGTACTTTAAACTTTTATTGGGGTAACATATTACCCCAATCAGAAATTCTAGGATTAAATTTTTGTTTAACTATATTCTCTTTAATTTTTATTCATCGTTTATATTTACTTCAATAATTATTTTATTATTATTATTAATTATAATTCTCAAAGTATTTAAGTGTTTGGCCACAAATAAACATAAAATATTGAAAAAATGGTCATCGTGTAGTTATTATATATTTGCGGTTCATAATGTGCATAATCATAGGTAATAAATACTAGGAAATCTATTTGTCATTTTTATCCCCTCATATAAATAATTATAAACCTAGAGTGCATTAGCATGAATAGACTGAAAAAATGAAATAAAATCAATTTTTTAAAGAAGACAATCACCTCGAGTTTTATAATTAATATCATATTAGTTGAAAAAAAGTTTTAATTCGATATTTAACTATAAAAAACACAATTCACGTGTTCCAGAACAAAATCAGAAACAAATAGTCAATTTAATCAGAAACAAGTATTTAAAATAAAATTGACTTTGAGGAATCTCTAAATATGATTGTGTGTGATTACTAAGGATTGAATATAGATTCAGACTTCAAATATATGAATATTTAATAGATGAATTGGATATTGGATAAGGATATGCCGGACTCAATTTAACTCACTGAGGCACAATGCAGAACTTTCTGAGAGTTAACTTTCTTACAGTCTGAAATTTGACTAGTCTAGCTTTAATTAATTCTGACCTCTTTATACTTTTGATAAAGAGTAATTTGACTGTAATCAAGTGGTTTTTATTTTTATTACTTATTTTACCAATTTTACTATAATATGATTTAAAATAATAATCTAGATAAACGGGTTATAAAAAATACGTTACATTTTATACAAGAATGAATTATTCACAGCACTCTCTCCATTTTTCATAAAACATTAGATTTTTATATCTTGGATTCATAATAAAGAAACAAATTTACCTTTGCGACGTATAATTAAAAATTCTAATTAAATTTCGAGATAATAAGGTCTCAATTAAATTATTTTTACAGAGATTTTGGATAGGTAATGTGACGTGCGAGATAAGAAGACGCAATTACCTATTTATATTTTAATATTGTTCCTTGTTTTCTATCCGGTATCCAGGGTGAAATATTAATAAAATTATTCCACCGTGTTAATCAGAGTTGGGGATGAGGATAACTGAATAGAGACGTTTTAATAATCTAGAAGATTTATTCATAACAAATTACAATGGGTGAGGATTACAATTTTAAAGTGAGGATCAGAAGGGCCACGTCAGGAATTTTTTAATGCAGCATGGAAAATAATTATTACGATTAGCTTTTATTAAATTGAGTTGAATGTATTTTGTTAATAGGGGACTTACTGTTTATCCATTGTAGACAGAAACCCTTTTTAAAGTCTGGAGCGATCTGGGAGACATCGGATCTCGGGGTTGCCTTAGTTGATATTGCCTTGGCTCCTTGGCCAGCAGATGATAGTCCTAGAGATGACCTTATGCCTCTCCGCACGGAATCACTGGATAAATTCTAGGGAATAGAATTTCTTCTAGGATTGTTTTCTAGGGTTTAGAATTATGATTCTTGGGTACGTTGAATTAACTGAATTCTCGGGTCCACAGGTAACAGATGTGGGTCCGGAGTCTTAGGCTCTTAAAATACAACTTAATACGACTTAACAACACTCTGTTAGTCGGGTTCACGGTCGTATATACAGGTCCGGGGATTCTAGTGGTGGGAGAAGTTCCCTTATTGAAGCTTCCGGTTAATTCCAAAAATTTCCATTAGTATTTCAAACCATGTGCTTCAAACCTACTCTACTAGTGCTCCATGTGGTGCAGTGGTAGGTTAGCGAAACTTTTTGGCTTACGTAAGGGAAGTTCCCCTACCATGAGAGTCCTCGGACCTGTCTATACGACCGTGCTCGGGTTACAGTGACACTGGGAGGACTAGACCACGGAAAACTTGATGGGGTACTTGATTCAGGATTTGGGGACGGGGTACTGAGTTGCTGGAAAACTGTCGCACTACTGACGAACAGGGATTCTTCCTTCGAGAGTGGTCGCGTTAATTAATTTTGCTTAAAAAATTATAAATTATTTTCGATTCGAGGGTGGTCGCGAGAATGTAGTCGGGCCGGGTTTCTTCCTTCAATTGTAGTCGCGAAGACTGAGACTGGACCCAACAAGACTGACTGAACCCGCGGGTTCCTCTCTTCTTATAGGACGTTGTTGAGTGGGCGAAGGTCATAAAAGGGTTAGACACCTTAGGAACCGCGGTGACGCACATAGGTTTTATTGTCCTTTCTTATTTTCCTTTAGTATTACTTTACTCACTTGATAAATGAGTAATGACATTCTAATCAATTGTGTGTGTGTGTGTGTGTGTGTGTGTGTGTGTGTGTGTGTGTGTGTCGTATTTTGTCGCCCTATCTACTTAAAAACAGTTGTAGACAAATTGATGCAATTTTTAAGGTATATTGGCACCACCAATATCTCAAAACGTACCTAAGGATTTTTAAAAATATTAAATTAAAAATATTTTATGAACACTTAGAATTTATTTAAAAAATTGATTTTTCGACAATAACTTCTCAATTGGTAATCAAAATGCAAAGCCTTTGTAAAGGAGAAAAAGATTCCTTGCGTCGAGACGAATCGATTGACTTGTAGGAACAGTGTATTTAATTGAATAATAATGAAATTATGATTATTCGTAATTTTAAAAATTTTCATTTTTCATATATTAGTTCAAATAACCAAAATTCAAAGCTAATCTAAGAAAGTAAAAGGTTTTCTGCATCGTATAGAATTAAGTAATCTAATATAAATAAACTTTATTAAAAAATATGAATGAGGAGTTCGAAAAATTATTTTTTTAGAGAAAAAAGAATTATATATATTTTTAAATATTGAGGCAAATCATTAATGCTTCATCTATGAGAAACCAAATTCATTTGCAACTTCATTATAATGAGGAAGCAAATTTTTCAAAAAATGAGCACAGAAAAATATAAATATAGTTAAATGGAACATCCGAGACCGAATTCACAGCTAGTTTATTATTTATTATTAATAATAATTATTAAATAATTTATTATAAAAAAATAATAAATCCAGAATCTTCTAGCTTTTTTAAAATTATTTACGTTTTTTTTATAATAAATCTTTTGAAATCCATTTAAATTGGTTGAATCCAATGAACTCTATTCAAATATAATACTTGGAACTTATTTCAAATTATTTAATATCTTTAAAATTATGTACCTGAAATCTTTTAAAATCACTTGAGGTCTTTTGAAATCGATTTGCCAAACCTTCGGCGGATAGATATTGAAAAGATTAAATTTTTTCGCAATAATTTTTGCAAGTATCAGACAAGAAGTATTACAAAAAATTTATGAAAAAAAAGTGCAGACGTTTTGTTCATAGCCTGCATCCACTGTTACTCTGTGTGAATACTTAGTCTCGCAATAGCTCGACGCCCTTTCTTGGGTTTAATGTATTCTTTGTAGCTGTGGCAGGTATGAACTGGATGTCGACCCATCTTATGATCAGAAAATGGCTAATGAGTAACAGATCCGCCTCTTTTGCTTCTGCAAAGCAAAGTCGCGACCATTTGTCTTTTACCATTCGTCAGTTTTATTTGTTTCTTTCCAGAAGACAGAACCAAATTAACATCTTTGAAATACCACTCTTTTGCCAGAAGGATCACTCAAACCCATACAAGTGGCTCTTTACAAGTTGAGCGTGAATTTAAGCTTTATTTCGATTTTCTACATTCTCATCAGAGAATGTATTAGATTTTTTTTATTTAGAATGGTTGAAAAATAGAAATCCAGATATAGAGAAACCGTTTTTTTATACACTGGTATATATAAAAGTATATATTTTATATACTTTTATATATATTATATGTAGAAAAATTGTTCCAAGTTTAAAAAGGATCGAATCGGTAGTTTTTGCAAATTTGTTGGAACGGACTTTTAAAAACGGTTTCGAGAAAAAAGCGTTAAAAGTTTTAAACACTGAAAAAGTGAAGAAAAATAGTAATTTTTTCAACTTACACTGAATCAGCGAAAGTACATTTCCCGCAGCATAGTAGCTTCGTTGTCCAAGGCTTCTTTAGGATTCTAATTCGGGGATCACCGTGTATCTAAACAATATATCTATGCAGTAGTTGCGCAAAAAAATCGATTTTTATATCCCATTCTCCCCTTAACTCTGATCGTTTTTTTTTCTATTCTCCTAAACGAGGTCGGAAACGCTACCGCAAACGAAGCCAGAAACATGGTCGGAATTTTGAACCGTATACAACGTCGTTTCTGGCATCATTTAAGGGGGTAGTTTGCTTTAGAAGGCCTAAAATAAGCGTTTTTTCGGGAATTTTTTTAGGACAGAAAAAAATGATCGTCTAGCGGCCTTTCTGCCATGTTTTAATGCATATTTGAACACTAAAAAAAATTTTTTCAGGGAAAAATATTGAAAAACAGTTGATTTGTATACACATGTGTGTAACATTCTGTACTTGGAGTCTCCAATCGGCGAGCAAGATAGAGCTCGTAATTTTCATCTGAAACAAAAATCCCAACGAAAATTTTAATTCTCACATATTTTTCTTCTATGTAAACGAAAAATGTTACGAAGAAATTGTGAAATTAAAAATTTTCCGCGAGTTTGACGTGAAAAACGAACGACGGTTCAGTTAGACTTCAGAAAGCATTTTGGGGTGGAAAACGACGATTTAGAGCAAAAAATTTGCTTACAAAAGTTACTCACTTTTTACCGTAGAATCGAAATCAATAAAGAAAAATATATCATTCCATTTAAAGAAAATGACTTCTACTCTGAAAAGGCCACTTTCGGTGGGAGCCGGAAGTAGAAATTACCTCTGATCGATCGGGCACAGTCCATTTACTATTACGGAGTACTGAACTTTTAATTTTATTGCGTATTTTAGAATTTAAAAGAGGTGGACGGGTGACCTGAGACACCTTGTGCTTATTGTAATGAGTATTTTTATTTTTAAGTTAATATATAGTGATTATATTTTTGATTTAAAACTAAGTTTTCCCAAAGTTGGGCACCAATTTGTGATATGTACTTTTTTTTGTGTTTGATGAATAGTTTTGCCCTGATACTGATTGTTGTAGGTATTTCAGTTGGTTGTTTAAGAGCTCATTTGCTCCAATCACCTGATTGGCTGTATGTAATTCTGTTCAACTTTGAATACTCAGAAAAATTAATAACTTCTTTATCTCGTGTTTTTAAATATTATCATGACTGTTACACTATGAATATAAGTAAACTATTCAAATTTTATAACTAGCTGTGAATTCATTAATCAACTATATTGAACCAAAATCTGTTCTTATTGCCTTTTGAAATAAATCTTTTTAAATAAATTGGATATATCATCCATAATATCATTATTCATATTTTTAAATAAAATTTATTAATATTAGATTACTTATAATAATTTTTTACTATGCAAGAAACCTCCTACTTTCTTACATTACCTTTGTATCTTATTTATTTTAAGACTTATATATGAAAATGAAAATTTTCAAAATTTAAAAAAATCATAATTTCCATAATATTCAAAAAAATTAATTAATCCTACAGGTCAATCGATTCATCTCGACGCCACGCAAAGAATCTTTCTTCCTTTACATAAGTTTTTAATTTTGATTATTTGAGAATTTATAGTCGAAAAATCAATTTTACAAAAACTATAAATGTATAACATACAAATTTTAAAATCCAATATTATGAAAAATCCTTCGGCACGTTTTAATGTATTTATGGTACAAATAAGCCCAATAAATTTCATCAATTTATATATAACTGTATCCGAGTAAAAGTGGCGACAAAAAACTGCGACACACACACACATACATGCATACATCCGGAAAATTGATTAGAATGTATTAGACATTTATCAACTGAGGAAAGTTTAATTAAACCATTTTATAAATATTGAAAAATGTTACAACTATGCTACAAAGCTTCCTCTATGAGGATGCAAAAAAGAATCTGAATCTTTTTAGCTGAAATAAATTTCACCAGGTTCAAACTGAATTTGTCTGAAGTTGCTGAAATTAACGCAGCTGCTATCCTGTTAACGGTAGTGCATTCGCGAGCTTTCCGTGTTAATTAGTCAGTTTCATAACACAATTATGTAACAACTCTCATCCTGCTCATTTCTCAAAACAGACAAAACTATAGATGAATAAAAAAGCGAATAAGTTTAATATACTCCTTGTAACTATCATTGTTAATGAAATCTCATTGTTTCTTGATCCAGAATCTTTAAACTTTTCTTTCGAATAATAGAATTCTAATGTCTTGTAAATAATGTATCTTTATATATTATATATAATATATTTACATTTATTAAGCTTTCAAAGGAAACTTAATCAATGTTTACAGGTTACATTTTAACCACTCCAAATGCCTATACATAACATACACAGTTAAAATTTGTGAGTTACTTTTTTACATTCTCATCAGAGAGAATTTGTGTAAAATTTGACCCCTCCTCTTTTTGTCAAATGTCCACGTTTTGGGACCTGCTGAACCTGAAAAATATGTTTTTATGAATGTCTCTGTCTGTCTGCATGTCTGTCTGAGGCTCTATTCTCGAGTTCGTTCGAACCATTTTCGTATTCGAATTAGTGCTTCTATCTTACTCTTACTCAGTTGGTTAAGTTGAAGTTAGGACAAATATAAAGTGAAGAAAACGGATATTAGGTTAAATAGTAATTCGGACCATTAGAAATTAGGTCGAATGAAAATTCGGGTACACATGACATCCGCAATAGTCACCACCGCAATAGTCACAATTTCGCAAAAGTCACCAATTTCCTTCCGCAATAGACACCAGCTGTTCTCTCAATTGCCACTTGATACCACTGCACATGCGCTGCGCTCGGCATCTGATTGGTTGCGAAACCAAACCACACAATACGCAATACGCATGCGCAGTCGATGTGACATTTGAGGTAGGGAAATTGGTAACTATTGAGGGGGCAACTGTTTCGGATTTGGTGACTATTACGGAAGTCAAGTGTATATAGAAATTAGGGTTTGTGTGTTATGTATTAGAGTTTAATTCGGAGCAACGGGGATTAGGTAGAATAATAATTCAGGTGCATACAAATTAGAACAATTGATGATTCGATAACATGAAATTCGTTCAAATGGGAATTATGACAAATGGAATTTGGGTAGAAAAATGTAAATTTCTCAATTTAGTTTAAAAAATTTATGGGCATAAACTACCCTAAAAGATGTTACGACCTTTTTAAGTACTCCTGGTTTAAAAGTGGTTACGTTGCAGAAAAACCAGTGAATTTGATAATCCCGCAGACTTTTCCTTCAAAACATTTTCCAACATATTATGTGAAATTCTAGGATGTCAAAATGAAGCCGTTATTAGATGTTCGTGGTACAAAAAATCTTTGTGTTTTAAACCTTTCTTTGAAGAGTATCACTACTGTACCACCCACCATGAATAAATAAATCTAATGGTGATTGTTGGTCTGATAAATTTTATTTTATTATTGCCTTCAACATATATTTTTGTAAGATTTTTTCAGCTTCAATTTACAACTATTTGATCATTGCCTTGTATAATCGTAACTGCTTTTGGGGTAGTTACCCCCAAAGAAATTTTTGACAAAATTGAGAAATTTACATTTTTCAACCATCTTTGTGAACAATTTTTCTGCTTGGTTTTGTTCACGGAACCCAGTTTATTTTGCAGAAATATTAATTTAATATTAATAAGTTATTAAGTTATTATTATTATAATTTAATATTATTAAGTACAAAAATGCAATTAAGGGTGGTTACCCCTCATAAATTAATTTCTCGTGAAAATGCAAAAACATGTAAACTTTGTTCTAATATCGCGTGCAATGTATATTTTTTCCAGATTTTTCAAATTGAAATCATGCCCGTTTTGAAATTTTTTGTAAAATTAAATCTTAATGTGGCGCAGTTTACCTCCCCAAAAATTTTTTTGATTAAGTTGACAAAATCACATTTTTCATCTCTTATTGTGAGGATATTTGTCGAGTTGATTTGATTGCGAAAGATTCTGTTATTATATGTGAAGCAATTAAATCGGTGTTTGGTATCACATTTTTGTGGGTGGTTTTTACACCCTAAAAACAATTTTGGGCACTTAAGAAAAAATACGTGTTGCTTAATTTTTAGAGTACTACAACATATATGAGAACAGAGAAAATTGGAGGGGGACACCTACCTAGTGTTCCTTGTTAGTTATGGACACCCGAAATATGTTGTTGAACGGGTCGCGAATTACATGATTGAAGCAGCTACGATAATTGGAGCGCTTATTCATGGGAACATGACAAAAAATTTAACAATGAAAACATATTTCTTGTAGATCAAATTACAATACTCCATGGTGCCAATTTCGGGACATAACCCAGACGAAGTAAGTAGTCCAAATTTGGTATGACTACCAATTATCCAGTCAGATGTCGCTAATCTACTTCCGCTATATTCGCTTCATTCGAACGCAAGTGTAGAGAAACAGGGGGTCTATTCTCGAGTTCGTACGAACCATTTTCGTATACGAATTAGTGCTTCTATCTCACTCTTACTCACGTGATTAGAAAAAGACAAACAGTACATTCGTATACGAAAATTGTTCGAACGAACTCGAGAATAGAGCCCCAGATGTCAAGAGTGTCGATAAGTATAGTCTGACATTATTTCTGCATCACTCTTCAGAAATGACACATTTTTTCTATAGTTTACGTGTAAATAAAGTGAACGTTTCCATGCATTTGTTATGAAAAATAATATGTGATACATATAGAGACGGAACTTTGCTCAAGTGGAATTTTTCAACATCAGCCTTTGCCTCGTGCTGAAAAACTTATGTTTTCCGACTTTTATCACAAAATACTATTTACGAAAATGTTACGTTTCACAGTTTAAATTAGTTTGATGTATCATTTAGAGTCAATGCATTTTATGTAACTATTTTATCGACTTGTAATTGTAATGCATAGATTTTTAGATTTTTCAATATGATAAAATAGACAGGTCAACCAAAAAACGTACTTGTGTTCTTATTTCAATCCTTTCTGTGCAATTAAGCCTTCTGTGCAATTTAGGGTTCTCAAAACATAGTCCTTCGAGCCGTGTGTGAGTGCCAAACTAATTTGAACAATTATTTCGCTCCGAAACTCCAACAAGACTAAAATTCGTGAAAAGTGCAATCGAGGCGTCCCTGCAACGATACCTTCAACGAAATCAAGTTTCTATACTTCAAATTACGGCAATTAACGCCTTTTCGTAACTGTGACTAACAAAAATTACAATCTATTGTGAACAATTAATTGCGTGCAAAAAGTGGAATCGACAAGATTCACATAAAACGCAAAGATTCAAATATAGTACTTTCATGCCTTAGTGAGTGCACAAGTGCACACACACATTTTAACAAGAACACAATTCGCAACATCATTCGAACTTCAGGATACAGATAGCGTTCCGCCAAGGAATTTCGAGAGCAGCCGCCTAACCTTTTTGATCATTGTGGCGATCTGGCAATGAAAACAATTGAAGAACGAGCCGATCAATGATTATCCAGCCAATCGTATTCTGGATTTGAGCCCTACAACAAAGGCAATCGTCAAGAGCATCAATGCCTATCACACAGTATGTTTACACCGAGCGGCGTTGCGTGGCTTATAGTCAGCGACGTGGCTTTTTTACCAAGTTTCAAGAAGTGTGAAAGTAGTGCTAGGTAGTGTTGTCAAAATAATCAAAATAACCTGTTCATGAACTTATCAAAAGATTTGAATTTTTTTTGTTGTGTTAAAAATAATTTGGATAATTAATAATAATTTTCGTGCGACAGTAAATTAAGTCAGTAAGTATAGATAATGTTTTTACTGTAAATGTGCTAAGAATGTTTATAAATGTGTATAAGTACAGTTTCACAATTTCATAAACAGGTTATTTTGCCAGCACTACTTTCACACTTCTTGAGAGACTTGGTGAAAGCCACGCCACTGACTATAAGCCATGCAATGCCGCTCAGTGTAAATACACTCACAAGCTGTGAGGACTTGGAAACAAAATGAGGTAGCTTTAGGGACAACCTAACCCACCAAATATAAGACAAGCGACACCAACTCTTCAAATTGGAGTTGCACATGATTATCGTCTATTAACGGATCGAAAAAGGATATCTATATTCTAAAAATAAGATAAGTGGGCTGCTTTTGTCATTTCCTATCCAATAAAATTATTCCTAGATGAAAGTGTCGAGTTAACGGTCGTAATGAAGTTTGAAACCAACGAACCATTAAACAAAATAAGAGCAAACTTTGGGTCGTATGAAGAATTACAAGACATAATTGACGAGTTAACTGAAGATTCTAAGAAAAAAATAGATTCTGAAATCGAAAATAGTTTCCTTAACGTGATAGTAGAAAGCAAAAGATTATTGTCACAGGTAACTCAAAAAGATAGATCGTCCATAAACGCGCAATCTAATCAAGAAGTAGCCGCTAATCAAGCAGAACAGCAAGTCTCTCAACAAGTAGATTTGATTCCTAATAATCAGCTTTTAGTAATAAAAGCTTCGGGTTTACAATTACAGAAAATTGAGCTACGAAAGTTTAGTGGTGAATTTTCAGAAAGGCTAGGCTTTAGAGACACTTTCAAATCGCTAATTCACAATAACCCAGAAATAAGTCAGATCGATAAATTCTTTTATTTAAACGCGGCACTAAAAGAAAGTGCAGCTCAACTAATCGAGTCATTGGAGTTTTCTGCTATAAATTACGAGGTGTTCTGGAACACCTTATGCAGTCGCTACAATAATAAAAGATTTTTCATTAAAAACCACATAAAAACAGTCTTTGCTCTTAATTTATTAACTCGCTTCTAAATTAGATAATAACACAGCTGAAGCATAGGAAAAGGAAAGAACAGAATTTCAAAAACTTTCTAAAAGTGCGCGCGAATTTATTGGAAACTCTCGAAATAAACAATTTGAAACTTAACAAAGATTCCAAACCAAAATTTGAAAACAAAGGCCTTCGTCAAACTAGAAAATCTTTCTTAGCTCAAAAGGTCAATTGCGCTCTTTGCAAAGAGGAATATCATATACAAAATTAATAAGGACACTAAACTCCCGTGGAGGGGGTAAGGCAGTCGTGAGCCCAAAAGTTTATCAGACGGTGGGGGCCACTCGAGAATAGCTGCACCATATCACGCAGTTTGTTTTTGTTCTGCGCATCAACAGAAAATTTGTCAAATTTTCTGTTGATGATGAAATGGCACAACTATACCCGTTTATCCCCACCGTCTGATACATTTTCTGGCTCACCCCCTCCAACGGAGTTGAGTGTCCTTATTAGAGTGTTCTTGGTACGACTATACCTCAGACCAAAATGGCAACGTATTTTGTACATGTTCCCAGTGTATATTCGAAATACAATTCCATTGGTTAATTATTGATATTATTATTATTATTATTATTATTATTGGTTAATTCCATTCCATTATTTTCTTCAAACATTCACTCCCTGAGAAAACTCCCGTTGGGTCGCTCCCAAAGGTAAATGAGGGGAGGTGAGGAGTCGAGCAGATCTTGTCTCCTCACCTCCCCTCATCTAACTTTGGGTGCGATCCAAATTCTCAGAAGGAGAGAAATCTAGGGAACTCAAATCCAGGTTTCAGTGTACATTGTTGTTTAACACATATTTCAACATCCGCTGACAACGGATATTCTGAACACGCTGAATGAAAAGAATACCGTAAATTAGGAGATGGGTGTAGATAGCTTTCAATTGAATCTTTAAAAATGTCAATCCTTGCAGTCCTGCACTAGGTTTAATAACTCTTTTAACAATAGACTCATACACGTTCTTCAAGTCGTTTAATAATTTAGTTGGATCTGCTTCGTTAGACTCGAAACTTTTGACTATTCATTGCACTTCCTGTAAAATTGGAAGGAGAAAGGACAGGTACACGCGTGTTTCTGACGTTTCTATTCGAAGGCAAAATTGTGATTGATGTAATTTTTATGTATCGATAGTATTTTTATAAAGTGAAAACATGGTTGTGAAATATGCGCATTGTGGTGAGGAATCACAAGAAGGATTGAGATCTTCACACATGTAAGTCCTCGAACAAATACTGTATATGTTTGTAGGTTATGTTATACATTCAAAAAAATGCCTAGTTAAGGTAACTAGAATTTTGGGTTAAATATACCTTAACTATTTTTTCTGGTTAAAGTAACCAGAATTCTGATTATTTTAATAAGAATTTCAAGTTAAAACAACTATAATGCTGGTTAAATCAACCAGAATTCTGGTTACTTTAACCAGAAAAAATAGTTAGGTTATATTTAACCCAAAATTCTAGTTAACTTAACTAGGAATTTTTTTGAGTGTTTGTTCGTAATTATAACCTTCCGGATTGTATTATCACCTCTTCCCATGTATACATTAATTCCCATATATATATATAATTCATTTTTTATTTCGTATAAGTTCCGGACTGATTCGGATTTATTTCGAATTCAAGTATTGTCCCAGACGATATACAGACGAAAACGGAAGAATATCAAGTTTAACATTTGATGAAAATAATTTCCGGTTTTTCATGTATAAATTCCGGAAAATTGCGAGTTGATTTCAGATTAAATTTTATTTGTGATATAAATCGGATGAAATCGGACAAACTGCAAAAAGATTCCGTATGAATTCCGGATCTGTTCGGATTAATTTATTCGGAACTGTCAAATTAGCTATTTCCTTCTCACAAGCGGTAACACTTTCTAGGTTCAAGTATACAGGGTGTCGCACCACCTATGAACATCCCGGTACTGGGTAATAGAGAACAAAAAAAGAAACAGAAAAGTCCTCTGGCAAAATTTGATTTGGACATTAGTTTAGGCACAGTAAAGCTTAAAAGTTGGGCATAATAAACCAATCAAAAGCGTGAACTGAACCGCCTGAAGTGAACCACCATCACACACACTATCTTAACACTTATGAGACAAACAAGTGGTTGCTAAATCTCGCTTCTATTTGGTTCATTATGCCCAACTTTGAAGCTTTACTGTGCCCAAACTAAGGCCCAGATCAAATTTTGCTACAGGACTTTTCTGTTTCTTTTTTTGTTCTTTATCGCCCCGTACCGGGATGTTCATAGGTGGTGGGACCCCCTGTATAAGGACAGATCATTCTATATCAATATGAAATGAGCGAGCGATATTATAACTATAGCGGCGTCGATTATATTATTATGTATTATATATACAGTGTATATGCTAGCATAGTTTATAGTGCACGTATAATGTTAAATGTCTAAATGTCAAAAAATCATTTAAGTTAAATAAATATTAAGCGTATTAATTTCGAACCATTTCCGACTAATTCCGGAAATAAATTTTTATTATACCTAAAAATTCGATTGGTAATACGTCGGACAAATTTACAGACGTCACTGGATAAAAATCGGGTGACATTGTAAACCTGAAAATGAAACGGACTATTTCGGATTATTTTTTGAATCCGCAATCTGTCCGGAATTTTAGTCAGACCGTAGAACTTCCGGATTCTACCGGACAATATACGGATGTACTATGATTTCGGACAAATTCCGGAAACCGTAATTCATCTGGTCGTGTTTGAAAATTGTCCGGATGAAATATCAATTAATTGCTACCTCATCCGGACAATTTTCGAACACGATGTTATGTTTCCTAATTTCTATAAGGGATCAGAAATGTATAGTCTCGACGAGGATCGGGAGAGGACGTCAAATAACCACGGGGGGGGGGACCGAAACGCGTGACACAGTCGAAGGTGTGACACCTCACGACTTGACGTTTTCAATAACGATACGGTCGGTGGTTAGCACCACTCGACTCGGCGTATTTAAGTTAGTACGGTCGATGGTGGGACACCACACGACTAGGGGTACTTCGAAAAATGGTACGGCCGATGGTGGAACACCACACGGCTCGATGCACCTTGAGATAACACAGCCCGATGCACTATCGGCACAAAAAAGAAATAATAATAAATAAAAATGATTCACACTTGATACAAAAACACAAAAAGAAATCACTTGTTCTTCGATCTTGGGGGGTGGAGGTTCAAAAGATTTTCAAAGGCACCACACAAAAAAAATGAAGCTAGTTTAATACTCGATTTTATTTTAAGTTAGGAGTTATAAGTCCCGATAGAGAAGAGAGGCTCGTCTATGCGGGTGAAGATTCGGAAATCGACTGACTCTCGGAGATGCGAACATCGACTGACTGAGAGACCGAGAAACGACTGACTGGAAGAGTCCGGGCTCGCAGGCCCTTCGGTTACGAGATACTTTCGACCGGGAGAGAGGGCAGAGTCCCCGCCAGCAGATTGGTAAGAGAGGGGAAGGCTGGTCCAGGTGGGGAAACTCACCGTCTCTCCTTGCTTCGAGCGTCTGAATTAAAATTAAGTTTAAAATTTAGAGACAAAAATATAACATTAGAAATACAAGAAGTACAAAACATATATATAGAATAATTATAAAAGTACCGAAATTGGGGGTAACTCTCGACAATGCCTGGTTATATGTATTATTTTCCCTTTTCCGTTAACAAAACTAAAACCTCCAATGGTCGAAATATTACGGAAATTTGATCAGAATTTCAATAATAAACGAAAACAGTGGGTTAAGTGTTGTGTGTGTGTGTGTGTGTGTGTGTGTGTGTGTGTGTGTGTGTGTGTGACTGAGAGAGAGCGAGCGAGAAAGAGAGGGGGGGGACTGTAACTAAGAAGAGTAAATTGTGTTTGGGTCCGAGATTAGCATCTGTAAATCCGATCGGCGGTCAGATGTTGGGCTTAGGATAATAAGGTGAGCCTTCCTAAGGATCAAAGTAATAAAATTAGATTGCTTTGACCCTAGTAAGGAAGGAAGTAATAAAAATTTAACCGTAATAATATAAATGAAACAATAAACTTCGTAGGCAAACTCGTGTATTAAGCACCAAGGAATGTGTCATTTGTCACGAAGACCGAAACTCTATAGATAATCCTGTTTAATGTTTCAGGGTGATGGTCAAAATATCTAACGTGAAAATTTCCTTGGTGCTTCTATAAGCTTGACTTATAACAATGACCGGATAGATCCGGATGACATAAACCTGACAATGAAACGGACTGCAGAACAAAATTAGAACGGAACATTATATTTTCTAATGATATACATACTTCACAATTCAGATTTCCAAAGTCTCCGGAATTTAAAGAATATAATAATTGAAATTGTAGCATGCAATATGTACTTGAAACTATAAGTATATTGAAAAGGAATGCTTCGAAGGTTTCCACTAGAATATGAAGCATTGATGAGGAAATGGCTGATTCAAATGAGAATGGAAGATTTCGTTTCAAGTACAAAAAGTATACTTTGTTCTAATCACTTTGAAAAGTTCTGTTTTTATCTATTTTTTTTATGTTTTATTTTTATTTTCGTAATTGTAATTCGTAGATCGTAGTCCTTCCTAATTTTTTTTAAAGTTATTAATTTCTCATAACTGTTCTTTACAATTCTTAATTTTTATACAAAATTTTATGCAAGAAAAATTTGTATACAAAATTTTAGCTCAATTTACACATCCTGTAAAGTATATGCGAGAACGTCATTTTTACGTAAAACTACTTAGAACTTAGATCATATACCAACTTTATATAGACAATTATTTTCGATGAACACAAAGCTTCCTTTATGAGAAATTGAAAAATTATACCACTATAATTTTATTGACAGTAATGATAATATTAACAGAAATAATATTAATATTGAGATAATATTACTATCAACATACAACTGAACACAGGTAATGAAGGTATGTGTACATAAAATGTCTTCATAATGAATTTAATTTCGTGAAGTTCTGATATTCACAAGACATAATTTCCAGCGTTTCGACTGTAATAATTATTCAAATGCTTATTGTTCATGCCTTATATACATTCTACTACAATAAATTGTATTATTTACATCGCTGTATTCACATTTATTACAATACACAATAAAATCGACACAAAATCATTCTACTTTCCCATACCTTAAAGTCCTTCTTGTCCTACAGTTTTTTAATTGAATGTTTATATTTTAGATGGTTGCACGTTATTCTCGTATTGTTGAGTTTTTCGGGCATAATTTTGATGTTACTATTTTTTTCTCCAAACATACACAGTGTGTCCCAAAAATAACCGAACTTTTTGGATATAGAATAAAATACACATTATATTACCTTCGAAAGTTATTATTTATTCAAAATAGGTTCCATTAGACTGAATACAACGTTTGGAACGATCAACCAACGCATGCATAGATTTTCTTATGTCATTGATAGAAATGTTCTTCAGCACCTCTGTTACGGCGGCTTGAATGGCTGGGATATCATCATAAAATGCTCCTTTCATCTTGGTTTTCAATTTTGGAAATAGAAAATAGTCACATGGTGATAGATCAGGTGAATACAGAGGGTGGTTGATGAGAGAAATCCGTTTTTTCATCAAAAATTCGTTCACTTTTTTGGTCTTGTGAGGTGGTGCATTATCGTGCAATAAAAACAGCTGTTTTCCTGCTGGATATTCAGGTCTAACACGACCAATTCTTTCCCACAAACGATGTAAAACGCCTAAATAGTATTCTCCATTAACAGTTCGACCTTCTGGAACAAATTCCTTGTGGACAATACCCTTTGAATCATAAAAAGTAATCAACATTGTCTTGATTCGAGACTTCTGAAAAAGCAAACTTTTTCGTTTTGGCTCGCCTTTGGTCTTCCATTCAGCAGATTGACGCTTAGTTTCAGGGTCATATTTAAAGCACCATGTCTCATCACCAGTTATGATCGAATCAAGAAAGTCTGGATCGTTTTCAGCAGTTTCAACAATGTCTTTGCAATGCTCCACACGAGCGATTTTTTGGTCTTCATTTAATTCATGTGGAACAAAACGCGCACAGATCTTTCTTTTACCCAAATCTTCAGTTAAAATTCTCCAAATAGTGTTTTTACTCGTATTTAATTCCTCAGTCAACATTCTCGTAGTAAAATTTGCATCGATACCAATGATTTCACGGACTTTTTCCACAAATTCAGCACGATTATTAGCTTCTGAACGACCTGGCCTTAGGTCGTCATTTAAATCCTCACGACCTTTTTTAAATCGTGTAAACCACGTATAAACTTGAGTACGACTCATACAATCATCACTATAAACTTTTTTCATCAATTCGTATGTCTCAGCGAATTTTTTTTCAAGTTTAACACAAAATTTTATATTTGCTCTTTGTTCCATTTTTGTTTTTTAACATTAGCACACTTTTTCTTGTATTGAAATGGCTGTAACTTTAACATCTGTCATCCGATTTAAATGAAGTTAGGTGCGTTTGAAAGAGGATGAATGTATCTTTTTTATGCTGTAAGTTTTTAATAGATGGCGCTGCATGTTGTATGATATAAATATAAAGTTCGGTTATTTTTGGGACACACTGTGTATCTACTTTCATTACACGAATTATGTATCAACATCATTTGAAAATTGCCTCCAATAACGCACAAAATTTCTCAATAAAGATGGCCGACGCAAATTTCAATTGGGTCCACATTAGGGGCGAATTGGCCACAGCAATCCACTATCCAGTGTATTATAGAGATCAGTGGGCCACAGATATCCCCGGCACAGTGGCAGAGGTAGTGCTTTTTTTTGAGTCGTATACCGCGAGTACCCCCCAATACTAGTAGGTATCGAATAAGTTAGGGTGGGTGGAGCGATCCGTGTGAGGTCATGAAATTAAGCATCCGTGTCCAAAGAACTGTCCTGGTATAACTCACAAAATCGGCCAGTATCCCCGAGCTACATGCCCCTCGACATGGGGCCATTAACACAGACTCATCCACCTCTACCAGAGCTTCGGTAAAAGTATATAGAAAAATTTTTCCATTGATACCGGCTCAGGAATGGAACCCGAGGCTCGAATTCGGAAGCCTTGCATCTTACCACATGAACCACAGATGCGACAGCTCAACCGTACACTAATTGAAATCGAAAAAAGCGATTATCCACAAAATTTGGAAGCCACAATATTTCCAGAGTAAATTCGGGCATCTTCGAACCTCTTCGGTTTTCTACGAGTGTGCAGTTACTGAAAAAAAAGTCTTGTCGTGGACAGTGTGCAGTGACTCAAAGTGTTCACTGTGGAAAGGACGTGGTTAGTTAGAGTTGAGTGAAATGTTGTAAATTAGAGGAACCAGAGTGTTGTTGTTTTTTCGTAAAAAAAAGGAAGCACTAGACAAGGTTGATATGCTCCAGATTTAGACGTTTATATAGTAGATATTCAATTCTAATTTCCACCTGGAAAGTGAAAATGCAATATTATGTAATGGAATAAGTAACAGAGTGCCAACTCTTGACATGTTTCTGAAGTTGGAAGTGTTTCCGAAAGTTTTCTCATGATGAAATTATCAATCGTGAATTGTTTCGCTAGTTCATTTAAATTTAGGGATGCATTTCAGGTTCTAGAATATTAAGAAGGTTTTGACTTAAAGATATATCCTTAAAGAAAATTTCCTTGTAAAACTTTCTCGAATAACATTCTTGCAGCCAATGGCAATGTTTGGGCATTTTTACCCAGAATCAGGTTCCAATAGAGGTTCTAGGTATTCTTTTATTAATTATTCAATATAAATTCAAAATAAAAGAAATTGTTGTTAGTAAAAGATATTTTTATTGGGAAACTCAGAGTAATATTAAAGTAAAGTTAATTTTAACTGAAATTTTTACGAAATTGTGAGACAAGCCGTAGGTGATTAAAAATCGCAATAAATAAACCCCGTAAAATATGTACATATGTACTTCCCTTTCAACTATCTAGTATCTAGGAAAACAATGATAAACTAAAACAATAGGTGGGTAGTAATCGAAATATTATGTTGGCATCTCTGTAAGCTGTTCCTTATTAAAATTGTATTGTTATAATTCTTAACAATTTTAACTAGGAAATTTTGAATTCATGTTCAAGCTAACGAGATCGAAACATTTAAGAATATAAAAAATGTTATTATGGTGTTTCGTAGAAAGTTAAATAATAGAAAGAAGAGCTTTCCATCAGAATGAATTTATCAGTAACGGGTGCTCTTGTGCTTCGTCAAGAATATATACATTGCTTTTATTCCGGACTCTTAAAAGCAAAGTTACAGCGTAATTAGAGCGAAATGAATGCTTCCATTTGAGAACAAAGTTGCTCATACAATAGTTGAAAACCTCCGTCACAGAATTTTCTAGAGTATTTGTTTGGTGAAATGAATTTCTACTTCTTATAAAACTTTAGAAAGAATATGGTGGATCTAATTTTGTTCGTTGTGTAAAACATAAATCTCTTTCTTTTATAGCCAACTTGACTGTAGATTATTAATTTCTAAAGGGAAGTAATAAAAGTTTGATTATAAAAAAATCCTTGGCAAAATTTTCAGATAGAAAAATTTCCTGTCAGCCTGAATTCTTTTCAATTCAAAGTCCGTATCAGAATAAACCAGTTTCATTTTGAGTGAATCTGTGGAAAAAAAAATCAAATGCAATTGAATACGAGCCAATCCGAAGTCTGTATGAAGATTCTTATCCGAATGAATCCATGCCTGTCCAAATTATGTGTCAGGATTCCTATTTGAATGAATCCGAGTCCATCCGAAGCCAGCCAAAAATTCTTATTCGAATCAATCCGAGCCAATCAGAAATCAACTTTAATATTCAGATCCGAATGAATGCGAGCTAATCCTTCTCAGCTCACCGAATCCGTATAAATTAAATAAAAGTGTTAGAAGATAGGTAGGTGAGGTGGCGTAAATAAATAATATTATCTAATTTACGTAGGAACTCTCTTTATTAAACAAAAGATTCTTCTGTAAGGAACAACACACGTCTGCTCGAACTGAGACTCGGAACAGAACTAACATCACTTCACTAGACACAGTGCGCAGCGCTACTTTTCATAGACTATGAACTTACACATAGAGAGACGCATATTGTACAATCAAATATACCCATATTTCAACAAAAAGAAATAGAAAAGAATTGTGAAATTCTGCAATTATGATTGTAATTTTGAAACTCCAAAGGATTATTTTTTGAATTAACAGAAGATTCGATAATATTCGAAATTACGATTAAAATGAAGATTTGTTTATTCGAATGGGCCTTAGACAAATTGAAATTATGACTGGCATCTGATTAATGCGGAATGAAACATCGGATTCATTCAGATTGAATGTTAGGATTATTTCGGTTTAAAAACTTTCTTTAGATGAGCTACAGATTCGTTCGGATTTAATGTTCGGATTCATTCGGTTAGAAAATATTGTTCGGATAAGTCCCGGATTCATTCAGATTAAAGTTCCAAATTCATTCTGTTAGAAATTTTTGTCGGACGAGCTTCAATCGTGATTCACACTCGAGTCTGTTTAACAAAATTTTTCGCGATTAAAGTGAAAACTACTTATCTATCAAAAAATGGTCGAGGGAGAATTTGTAGATTTTTTTAAGAAAAATAATTATGTTTTTTATCATCTTCTCTATATCTCGCGTTATATGGCTAATAATTTGAATTTTCGATTTTTCAAGAAAACTCAAAAAGTTGTTATGACAATCCTATAGGGCATACAAAAAGCAATATTGTTTAACTCTCGACTTTTTCATGTCGTGCGTTGTTTGGTTAAAATTTTTCATTTACGTTCATCTTTTTGAATTTTCGAAATCTTATCAGGTTGTTAATTTTATTTTATCGAAAATTTAATATTTTATTTATGGATAAATTGTTCGAATTTCTGAGTACTTTGAATATCCGTGAATCGAATTTTTAAATTTAAAAAATGTGAACTCAAGAATTTTAAAAATACTACAGCTTTTTGAATCTTTCTCCAAAAGGGCTGGCTAACGAAGTTACCTTTATTTTAAGACACTAAACGAGTCTACCAAAGACCAATTTAATGGGTCAATTCTTTCGAAAATTATTGTGCTAACAAATTAAAATATACAGACAGACAGATCTACAGACAGACAGACAGACAGACAAATTTGTAAAAACATGTTTTTTGGGATCAAGGGGTCATGAAACGTGTACATTTGACAGAAACGGGGGGGGGGATTCCGAATAGCACCGGTCACCCCTATTAAAAATGTTAGTACTAAAATTTATACAATATTATGTAGTATTTAAAAAATGTACGACGTAAGATTCATGCAGATAGGCCATTATTGATTTTTTCGCATTCTTGTCAAGGGAAAATAAAATATATATCTAAGATTTTCCTCCGAAATTGTATAAGCATCACAAATATTTTGTACGATGGGAAGGACAGTGTGAAGAGGGCAATGTCATCGTTGAATCAGTAGACCTCATTCTTTTGTCACAGGATGCAAGTTATGCTCTTCACATGAAGGATATATTCAGGGTATGGAAGAGAAGGAGATACTCGTGCTTCGTGATTGCCATAAGCAACTTTTCCCATCATCGCGTACCGAACCCGAAGCTTGTTATGTGAACGTTGAAGCATGTTACACCAGATGCTGCATATTGGCTCACCTAATCCTCACACTCCCGATTTGCTCCCATATCTCCCGTGTCTTCATCTCTCTCCTCTGATGCTGGACGGCTGTGCAAATCATTTGTTCCCATTTGCGTTTCATCGCCTTAGTCAAATTAATTCCGTAAATGCTGACAATTTTCTTTAGAATTTATCACTAATACTGTTAAGAATTGTAAATTATCACTTGTATACTCCTCAGTAGGGTAGACCAACAATTTTTTTTGTATTTCCTGAAGACTCATATTGTATTCTCTGTTATGAGCAAGGAGATATAAAGTCCATTTATTTGAATCTTTTCCAATCTACAGGTTTAAAATAGAAAGGAAAAATTTATCCAAATGTATCCTTCCCTACTCACACCAATCTATTTTTATCGCTTATTTAGTCTACAATAACCGCTTTTCTTTTGAATAATATTTCTATTTTTTTAATCTTTATTTAATACATGACTATATTTCTGTATCCTCCGTCTATCTTCGACAATAATTTCCTATCCTCCACCTCCACCTATCCACGCCAATCTTTTCTTTTTCTCCGTTTAACCTCACCTATATTTTTCTGTCTCTTTTGAAATCTACAATCTCTCTATCCATTTCAATCTTTACTTTTCTATTAATGTCTATCTTTAATCTAATCATCTCAATCCTTTTCTATCCACATCTACCCATGTATAATAATTTTAATCCTTTCCTATTTCTCTATAACCCTACGTTGGTCGCGGCCGATCTGACAGGCTCAGGTAATTCGTATATCACGATTTTCTGATTTTCTTTATTTTGGTTTTTACTTATTCTAGACTTTATATAACTTTCTTGAAAACTTTCTTATTTTTACTCCATCCCTTACATCCCTACCAATGAGATCTATACTTGAGAGTTGCTGAAATTGTCGAACCATGGACACGGGAACCATTTTAGTCAGGTGAGCCTGTTAGGCACACCGCGACCAAGATTAGTTGTTTTTAGACCTCGACCAACGCAGAGTTAAAGTACATTATCAAGTATATTAATTTCAATCTTAACATTTCTATCCACATCGACTCTCGTATAATCCTTTGAATCCTTTTCTATCTCCATTGAAGCATACTACCAAGTCCATCCATTTCACTTTTCAATATTTACCTTTTTATTAATGTCTAGGGGAGAATGGTCTCATATCAACCGGTCGTACCATAGCGACCCCCCATGTTTCTCAAAAGATATAAACTTCATGTTTATTATTTTATTAGTGTTTATTAATGTTTTTATTTATTTTTATTTTCATATTTATTAATATGTTTCAAACTTATGTATTAATAAACCATGTTTCCCGGTCTTTTCCAGTCTTTTCCCGGTAAAATTTTTTTTCCTCCGACCAATTTATATAGTTGCCTTTTTGTGATTTTTGAAAAAAAAATTTTTTTTTAAATTTGATAAAGTAGAAACAGAATAAAAAGAAGATAAAGTAGAAATGCAAATCGTGTACTTTCGAGGGATAGAAAATGTCTATCCATTTCTATCTAACAATTTTTATCCTTTTCTATCTTTTTACTTTCAACAGGGTTATTTAGTCAAAACAAATTGCCGTTACTTTTGAAGATTCTAAAAAAATTTCTGGAATTCGCTCTCTACCCTTAAATCAACCGAAGGTCTGAAAAAAAGGAAATTTTTTAATTTTCTGAAGAATCCTAAGACTTTCAGAGGTGATGTAAACTAATTGAGCAAGTGGGTGTAAGAACAGCCTACTTGCATATTCAGCAGTCACTCGCTTTTCATTTGCACTTCACGAAGTTATTTGAAAAACTAATAAAAACAAGTGATTTTTCAAAATGCAAGTAGACTATTCGCTGCGACTTCACGTCTCCTATTGACATGAATTGATAATCAAAAAAATTATTTGATATTATATACATTAAGAATCCGAGTATCCAAGTATTGATCCACTGTCAGCTAGCGAATCAAAGAACTTATAAGATTGATCATTAGCACAACTCAAATTTTTGACCCGCGTCATCAAGAATATTGAAACATAAAAATGATAATCCACCCTCTCGAAGGTGTCTCTAACCCAAGTCTCCGAATTCTTGATACAAAGATACTATTAATCTGTTTTCACCTTAATGATGAGCAGGTGAATTAAACGTGTTCTCTGCTATTGGTCATTGGACACTAAAAACTATGTGCATCAACACGGACCCTGAGGTTCGTCGGTAGTGCGACAGTTCTCCAGCAACTCGGTACTCTTAACCTTAGTCCTGAAAAAGTTTCCCGTGAATCTAGTCCTCCCAGTGTCCCTGTAATTTCAAGCACCGTGTATTGTGAAAGTGGTGTTTTCGCCAAAAACTCTGGACCCACATCCGTTACCTGTGGGCTCGATAATTCAGTTAACCCAACGTACCCAAGAATCGTAATCCTAAACCCTAGAAAACAATCCTAGAAGAAATCCTATTCCCTAGAATTTATCCAGAGATTTCGCGCGGAGAGGCATAAAGTCATCTCTAGGACCAAGAAGCCAAGGACAAAAAAGGTAAGTCTGCTATTAACAAAATCCATTCAACTCAATTTACTAAAACCTAATCGAAATAATTATTTTCCATACTACATTAAAGGATTTCTGACGTGGCCCTTCTGATCCTCACTTTAAAATTGTAATTTTCACCCCTTGTAATTTGTATGAATAAATGTTATAGATTATTAAAAAGTCTCTGTTCAGTTATCCTCATCCTCGACTCTGGTTAACACGATGGGATAATTGTATTATTATTTTACCCTTGCTACCGGATAGAAAATGAGGAATAATCTTAAAATTGAAATAAGTAAGTGCGTCTTCTTATCTCGGACGTCACATCGCAAATTCAAGAGTTCAATTTTGCGCATTAAAAAAAATCATTAACATGTGATACTTTTTCGACCGGTCAATCGGGTCAATAGCAATTCGAAACTTTTTTTCATTATACAAGATAAAAAGAGTTAATATCAGTCCGTTTTATTTTTCTCTGCCGTTTTTCAAAGTTTCAGGGAAAAATATTTATTTTTGTAGCCGTAAAGTTGGTTTAATTGAAACTCATAATTTTGCAAAATTTCACATGCCCTTAAATAAAAATACACATCCTGACCATCTCTCTACCTTAACGTTACGCGGTGGGAGGGTATGTTGAACGATGCCTCATTAAATTATAAAATAAAAGTGTTTTTCAGAAGCACCTTAGTATAAATATTAAAATTATTTACTGAAATAGTGAAATCCAAATACATGACGTTACATTTACTATTTTCTTATGTGCAATAAAAATATGGTAATATCTAAATAAACTTCAATAACAACTTTTCCAGTAACTGAGTTATATGTGACGAGTTATTTCCCAATACTGTTTACTGATGTTTTAGAAACACTTTAACTTTAATTTTAGTAATAAAAAATCTCCTAAAGTTCTCTTTTGATGACTTTTGTACTGTTGAAATATATTTGTGGGCCATTCTATCCAAAATTTACAATCGAAAATTTTTTTCATGCTAAAATATACAATAAGAATAATACTCGTAACAAATAATGACTATAATTTAACAATGACTATTGTTTTAAACATGTAAATAAACAATTGTAATCATTGAATATTTCTTATCGTTAATAACAAAAATTATTTGTCATAACATTGTTCTTGAAATATTATTATTCATTCGTCTGGAAGATGTTTCAATTGAAAAAAAATTTTTTTTTTTTTGAGGCAAAGTGACTAATTTTGGAATTTGTTTGTAATTTTTGTCAATAAAATTTGAAACGCGTTTTCACGTCCTGCATAAAATTTCAAAAACTGAAGGTACGACTTTTGAATTTGGAACTGCAATCTAACCTTTCCTTACTTCTCATTCACTCCTTCAGCA
>CAJFCO010018426.1:1349-36363 GCA_904066015.1 Synergus gifuensis | reverse complement strand
TGTAACAATTCTATGGTCTTTTTATACTAATTATAAATATTACTGCTATTACTGCAAAATAAATGCTTATTTGCTAAGCCTGAAAATAAAACCTTATGCCCTCTCATAGGCTAGAATCAAAAGAATTGGGAAAGGTTCTCGAGAGAGGCGAGCAAACACGTAGAGATTTCGATAAAAGTAACAAATTTATTCAGTTAAATAAACAGCAAATTTGAGATGTCCCAGCACGGAACGGATGTGGAAATAGACTCGATATAATCCAATGTTTTTTAAATCAATGAGACGCGATATAAACCAAACAATAGACTCACAAACCGAGCAATGCAAAAACATCCCTTATAAACTTATTATAATCATTAGAAATTGAGATCGGATCCCTCAAACTATCCTCGAGTCCCTTTCTGAGATCGCTAAGTACAAAAGGTGGTTCAAAATCTTCATTAAAACAATTCCAATAGGCTCAGAGTTTTGACAAGCTAGTACCCTTCCTCGAGGTATTCGCAACTAACTATTCGCGATTGCAAAGTATAAAGCGTTTCAAATACGAAACCCTCAATGGGTGTGATCACGCTGCGATAGTATTAATACGAAACCGGACCCTTCTTAAATTTGGCCTTTGCGTGCGCCGAGATTCTACCCCTCTATATTTCTTAGAATCCCTTACGAGCCGTGAGTACGATTCAACCCCTTCAAATCCTCGCAGCTTGGTACAGCGTACACAAGGATTTGATTTTTTTTAACCGCGAAACTAGAGAACTTTAACCAAATCCCCGCAGCTTGGTGCAGCGTACACGAGGATTTGATTAGATAAAAAATTGCGGGCAAAAATGAATGCAAACGAAGGAGGTGTATCAATAGCTTGGAACAGCGTGCATTGATACCCCTCAAAAAAGAAAAAACTACCCTTCAAATTAAAGGATAGGAGAACAGAGTTGCTGAAAGAAGATCCTCAGCTTGGAATAGCGTGCAAGGGTCTTCTTTCCTATATCTACCAATTAGTACAGAGATCCAGATGGTGGAGTGGTGTGATTCTGAAGATGACGTCGAAGTCGTGGAAAAAACTGCGATGCTAGTCGAAAAATTCCGAGAGTTCAAGGCGGGTCGGTTGAGTTGGTCAGGCTGGTGCTCGACCACGATAGTGGGCCAGCGCCCGTGTCTTATCTCCATTGAGATTTGCGTGGTTTCTGGGAAAGACAGGTAGCCAGGTACCTAGCGTAATTGTGCGTTACTGCTCGTGGATCGATAATTGATCAGTCCCAGGTAGTACTCTGCCGTGCCGGTACGCACAAGGTGTTGTGCCTATAGTCAGGTGCTATGGGGTACGGTATAGCCAGACCGTTATATAGCCCCCTTTTCAAAAAACTCGAAACTATGAGAGTTTTTTGAAACCAAAACTCTAAACAAGAATGCCCATTGTCGAGATTGCTCCTACTTTCTCAGCCCCCTTAACCCATTTTTTCCAAAAACGAGTAGGCGGTTTCCCGAGCATAATTTCTATAGGCGTAGTCCCGGTAGTCTCATGGTGAACTTCATTAATTATGTCTTCTATAATTTGAAGTTTAGAGAACCAGGAAGAGTGAGCGTGCTCCTGCAGAAGAATTCTAAAAAATTTTGACAATTCACGATTCACCCTTTCCACCATATTGGCCTGTGGGTGGCGAATCGATGTCAGGGTATGTTCGATACCTTCGCTCCTTAGTTTTTTCCTCCATGTTTGGTTAGTAAATTGTGTGCCGTGGTCGCTAAGAATTCGCTTCGGCTTTCCCACCGTCAGAACATAATCTTCGAATATCTTTTTAATTGTTGCTTGCGTAGTCTGTTTGCGCACCGCATAAAATTTTACATATTTGCTAAATCCGTCTAATACGGCGAGAATATATCGGTAACCGAATTGAGAAGTTGGTAGCGGCCCGTAATAATCAATAAAAACCGCTTCTAATGGCTCCGTTACAATTATAGGCTTATACGGAGAATAACTACTACGGTTGGATATTTTATTTTTTTGACAAACATCGCACACACGCAACAATTTTTTCGCTTCTTTGTATAAATATGGGTAGTGAAAGTCTTCCGCAATCATCATTTGGCATTTCTTGGCCCCGATATGCCCATAAATTCGATGGCATTCCCATATTAAATTATCTACGATAGATTTTGGCAAATGGATTTTCCAGGCATCCTTGCATTTACGGAAAAGTATGTCCTCCCTCAACTCGTACTCCTTGTGGTCCTGAATTTGATTAATAATTGGTGAGAGCAACTGATCGTTCTGCTGAGCGATTTTTAAATTTTTTAGGTCCCTTTTAATAGAATATGTTGGGTTTTTTGCCAAGGGATACATACTTATTATTTTATCGCTTTTCTCACGATTTTCGTCTACTCCCACAGTTTGTCTACTGAGTGCATCGGCGATTACATTCTCTTTACCCGGACAGAACTCTACTTCAATCGTGAAGTCTTGTATCGCCATAATCCACCGAGTTAGTCTACCACTTAATAGTTTGCAGGATCTCAAAAACGCCAAAGCCATATGATCCGTTCGATGAATTATACTAGAGCCCAGCAGGAAATTTCTAAATTTTTGAAGGCCCCAAACTAGTGCCAGAAGCTCTTTTTCTGTTGTATAATAGGAGACTTCTGCCCCTTTTAGCGTTCTACTTGCACATGCGATTATTCTAGGATCGCCATTTGAACCCCTTTGATAAACTACTACGCCTATCGCATAATCGCTCGCGTCAGTTTGAAGGTAAAACTTTTCCTTAGGATCTGGAAAATGTAGCATTATTGATTCGCTGAATAAATTTTTTATTCTTTCGAAAGCCTGTTGGTGATGAGGTTCCCACTTCCATGAAGTTCCCTTTTTAAGTAGTTCCAAAAGAGGTGTTAATTCTTCTGAATATTTGCTCGTAAATCTAGCACTAAAATTAACTGTCCCCATAAATCCTTGGAGCTGTTTTTTATTTTTCGGGGCTTGAAAATCCCTTATTGCCTGCGTTTTGTCCGGATCAGGCCTAATCCCTTCAGACGAAATGATAATCCCAAGAAAACGAGTCTCCCGCCTTTTAAAATCGCATTTATCGAAATTAAGGGTGATGTTATGTTGTTGGAAACGCTGGAAAACTAGTTCCAAATGGGCAAGATGCTCTTCTTCGTTTTCAGATGCTATTAACAGGTCATCCACGTAAGAAATTACGAAATCTTCCAACCCCTCTAAGACGCGATCAAGACCTCGAACAAGCGCTGCCGTACTCGTTATCAAACCGAACGGGGTGACACGATGCTCATAGCATTTTCCCCTATATAGAAACGCGGTATATTTTCTAGATTGCGGCTCTAAAGGGACCTGCCAGAAACTCATGTTTAAATCCAGGCTAGTTAATATGCGCTTATTCCAACATCTCTGAAACAAAACCTCCATCTTCTCTGTTCCTTCGTGGTCCTCTTCCAAAACCTCATTAAGCTTTCTTGCGTCCAAACAGACCCTGACCTTCCCGGTCTTCTTCAAGGCCACGACTAAAGGGTTGATATGTGGACTATTTGAACGCTGTATAATACCCCATTTCAACATTGTTCGAATCTGTTCCTCCACTTCCTTTTGGTACTTAATCGGCGTTGGATAACTCCGCGCAATTGGCAGTCTACCATCCTTTATCATTAGTTTATGTTGATAGCAGTCAATCCTACCGGGTATTTTTGTAAATACTCCTCTGAATTTCCACAAAAGGTTTTTATATTTAATTTTCTCGGAGGGCGTAATCGTTGATTGTTCATTTAGTTTGTCAGTCAAATGTTGCGAAGTTAATATGTCTGGATCCATTTCTATGTTCCCAATTTCTTTTGGCTTTGAGTTTTCCAGCTTTTCATTAAATAGTTGTACGCTTTGAATATTTTCCCCGGCGTGTACCGTTAACGTACTATTCTTGAAGTTAATTATACTCTCGAGTGGTTTAAAAAAATCCACCCCTAAAACGCAAGATTTTGTAAGTTGGGGAACAATTAAGAATACCCCCTTATGAGATAACTCTCCTATCTTCAATTCCGCATATATTTGTTTCCGCAGTTTTACAGGCCTGCCCCCTGTCGCTCCTACTATGGACATCCCGACCACCGGCAATGTTTCGCAATTACTAAACTTCAATGAATTATCATCATAATATACTTCCGAGAGACATGACACCTGGCTCCCTGTGTCCACCAACGCCCTTATGTCGTCCCCTTGGACATTTACGTCCACCATGGGACATTTAAACCTTTTAATTTCTTCCGAGTCCTCTTCCTCTAGAAGTTCTTCCCTAAAATCATAATTAAGGGTGTTTATGAACCGCGATACTATTATGTTTTCCTCTGTACCGTTTGTATCGCAGAAAGATACAGGGGCAATTAGTTTTCCGGAACGTGATCATAAATTGTTGGATGAGGCTCTCGTGGTGGTTGTGGTTCTTCCGCCATGGCCCTTACGTTCCTTTGAGTCTCAGTCCTTCGCTCCTGTTGAAATCTGGGGTTTTCATTCGTACGACGATTGAAAGAGTCGTTTTGTGTGCCATTATTTCGATTAGAAAAATCGTTAGACGCGCGATTGCTTGAAATATTCGTTCCACGATTAAAAGAATCGTTATTATTATAACGACGATGAGTAGGGTCGTTAGGACGACGATTATAATTTTCATTGTTGCGATTATTATCGCTACGTTGTCTATTGTTGTCCTGATTTTGTGGAAATGGTCTTCGGTTGTTATTATTATACCCTCCGCTCTCTGGATATCTTTCTCTGACTGAAAGGTCTTGTCGCTGAGCATTCATAGGGCCGGACCTATCGAATTTCTCAAGCAATTTCAGGAAATCCTCAAAATTTGACAGACCCCTTGCTAATACGGCAGTCCTTGTCTCCTCGCTGTAGTGACGCGAAAGTTTTTCAATAATTTCTGATATTTGGGGCGGACAATTTAGGCCTCGAGCCTGTCTGCACATTTTCACAGCATAAGCTGTCATTGTGCTGTCCGAGCTCGGTCGATACACGCCAAATTCTAATTTCGTGCGAATCTCGCGTTGAACTGTGTCCCCCCAGTACCGTTCCTTAAATTTCCTTGAAAACCCTTCCAAAGTATCATCTTCGGATTTCACTAAATCCCACCAGTCCCTAGCGGTTCCTTTAAGGCTGCTTCCTATCCAGAAAGCTTCCTCTTCTGGTGTTGGATTAATCGCAATCCAAAATTCTCTTAGTTCTTCTAAGAATCTAAGAGGCGATGTCCCTTCGTTAAAAACGGGTATCTTTGGAGTCACTTTCAAGGTTGAAACCCTTTCATAAGGCCTTGAAGTTCTGCGTAATGTGTTGAGGCGCTCATCCATGTTCCTTTGCCGAGCATCCAGTTCCTGAATTCTTGCCTCCTGCTCTCTTCTTGCGTTATGTGTAGATTCCAGCATTTGATTTTGGCACTTCAGCGTTTCATCGACTAATGTGCCTAGACGTAACTCTGTTTCGTGTATTCTGGCATTATACTGCCTTTGACACGCGTCTATTTGTAGTCTGGATGTATTATTCGTCCTGCTTTCTGCGTCTTCGATTTCATTTCTCAAAGTCGCAGTAGCAGTATCGAGTCTTCTATCGACTCTATCTATTTCGCCCTGATAATCGTTGAGCTTTCTTCTTAATTTTTCTAGGTCCTCTTTCAGCCTCAGAAACTGTCTATCAGTCTGAGATTGTCTATCAATCTCCATTCTTTGTAATGGAGATTCCCTTCCTGGCAAGTCAGACGCATTTTCCATTTCTTCCCTAACGCTTCTTTCATTTATCGGCGGTCGCAGACTTTCTACATTAAGTGCTTGTACACCTGAAGCTAACTCATAGTCATCATTATCAGTCAGGGGTGAAGTTGGTTCCCCTGCTGCCCCCTGATCTACCTGTATCGGTTGTTTCGAAGCTAAGGGTGCGCTCGTACCCTGCTCTGACTCTACGTCCTTAACCGTGGCTTTACCGGTACGTGTTTTCGGCATTTTCTATATCTTTATGATCCGATTTCAATCTCTAAATTACGCGAAACTCGCGATCTCTCGAGCCCCACACGTTGGGCGCCACTGTAACAATTCTATGGTCTTTTTATACTAATTATAAATATTACTGCTATTACTGCAAAATAAATGCTTATTTGCTAAGCCTGAAAATAAAACCTTATGCCCTCTCATAGGCTAGAATCAAAAGAATTGGGAAAGGTTCTCGAGAGAGGCGAGCAAACACGTAGAGATTTCGATAAAAGTAACAAATTTATTCAGTTAAATAAACAGCAAATTTGAGATGTCCCAGCACGGAACGGATGTGGAAATAGACTCGATATAATCCAATGTTTTTTAAATCAATGAGACGCGATATAAACCAAACAATAGACTCACAAACCGAGCAATGCAAAAACATCCCTTATAAACTTATTATAATCATTAGAAATTGAGATCGGATCCCTCAAACTATCCTCGAGTCCCTTTCTGAGATCGCTAAGTACAAAAGGTGGTTCAAAATCTTCATTAAAACAATTCCAATAGGCTCAGAGTTTTGACAAGCTAGTACCCTTCCTCGAGGTATTCGCAACTAACTATTCGCGATTGCAAAGTATAAAGCGTTTCAAATACGAAACCCTCAATGGGTGTGATCACGCTGCGATAGTATTAATACGAAACCGGACCCTTCTTAAATTTGGCCTTTGCGTGCGCCGAGATTCTACCCCTCTATATTTCTTAGAATCCCTTACGAGCCGTGAGTACGATTCAACCCCTTCAAATCCTCGCAGCTTGGTACAGCGTACACAAGGATTTGATTTTTTTTAACCGCGAAACTAGAGAACTTTAACCAAATCCCCGCAGCTTGGTGCAGCGTACACGAGGATTTGATTAGATAAAAAATTGCGGGCAAAAATGAATGCAAACGAAGGAGGTGTATCAATAGCTTGGAACAGCGTGCATTGATACCCCTCAAAAAAGAAAAAACTACCCTTCAAATTAAAGGATAGGAGAACAGAGTTGCTGAAAGAAGATCCTCAGCTTGGAATAGCGTGCAAGGGTCTTCTTTCCTATATCTACCAATTAGTACAGAGATCCAGATGGTGGAGTGGTGTGATTCTGAAGATGACGTCGAAGTCGTGGAAAAAACTGCGATGCTAGTCGAAAAATTCCGAGAGTTCAAGGCGGGTCGGTTGAGTTGGTCAGGCTGGTGCTCGACCACGATAGTGGGCCAGCGCCCGTGTCTTATCTCCATTGAGATTTGCGTGGTTTCTGGGAAAGACAGGTAGCCAGGTACCTAGCGTAATTGTGCGTTACTGCTCGTGGATCGATAATTGATCAGTCCCAGGTAGTACTCTGCCGTGCCGGTACGCACAAGGTGTTGTGCCTATAGTCAGGTGCTATGGGGTACGGTATAGCCAGACCGTTATAAGCACTACCTTCGTTTCATTATACACCTTTAAGGAGCGTGGAGCGTATCAGTATTTAGACAATTAGTTGTCTTAAGATTGTACACAGATTCTTTGAATTAAATATATTATACATAAATTCCTTCGTTCGCCTTAATACTTTTTTTTGTTCACATATTTATCATTTTTCAAATGAATTATAATCTACGAAGTATATAAATCCTGTCGAAAATTAATGCAAGTATTAAATATTGTTTAAATATATATATAACCTTTGAAAATATTACTACTATTCACCCTTATGAAAGAAATGTATTTGATATACTATTTTTCCACTACTACTGTTTCATAAGCTAATCAATCAACTGACAAATAAAAAATAATGCTATAAGTGAATGAAGCGAATGCGGCTGTCCTATGTGCGTTGATAATAAATCTTTTAATAACGAATGAAACAATACGAATAAAATTACATTTTTCTTACTCTATTTAAGAAAAATTGATAGGTGAATAATAATAAAAGGAGAATTACACCTGGTTTCAGAGCAGATTTATTATTGCATTATTTATTCTGTAACATGGCTGTTACGTTGGTTGCCTGTATACAGGCGAAGGGGCTGGGCACGCCCGCAATCATTACAGACAATTCTAATTGTTTAAACAATACCAGAAATTTGCAAGGTACGAGTCACATTTTCTTAGATCCAAATCTTCCCAAACTTTCGCTACCAATTTTTTCTGGCAGCTTTGATACATGGCTCGGATTTAAAGATACATTTTATTGAATGGTACACCAAAACATGCAAGTACCAAACATTTTTAAGTTTCACTACCTAAAGTCATGTGTCAAAGGCGAAGCCGCATAGGTGATTGCTTCAATCGCAGTCTCTAGTGATAACTATGAGTTAGCGTGGAAACTCTTAACTGGTAGATACGAAAATAAAAAATTTATCGTAAAAAGTCACACGAAAGCTCTTTTTAACCTGCCACCAGTATCCAGAGATTTATCTATTCGTGCTCTTTTAGATGGCGTTCAAAGACATGTTAGAGCTCTACGTGCATTAGAGCAAGAGGTCGATCATTGCGGCGTGATACTAATCCATTTAATAAAAGAAAAATTAAATAATTTCAATCGGGAACGGTGGGAAGAATACACCGGAAACACAGAAATTCCAAAATTTGAAATCATGATCTCATTCTTAGAGCGTCGGGCTCAAATTGAAAGCTCGCGACCAACCTTTTCAAATTTAGCAACGTCTAATGTTAATAGAAACACACAGCCAAAACAGTCAAATCCATCACGCACTTTCGTTGCTCCACTTTCTAACTCACAATCAGAAGGGTCTCAAAATCACAGAAACTATTCAAGGCCACCGCGAACTTGCCCAATTTGTAAGGCAGATCATGAAATTTATTCGTGCAGTAAATTCATGGGACTCACTCCTCATGACCGTCTAATTGAAGCTCGAAACGCATCTTTATGCGTAAATTGTCTTCGTGCAGGTCATAAGCCAAGTGAGTGTCATCTAGGCCCGGGTAAAAAATGCGAGGGAAGACACAATACACTCGTTCATTTAGAACAAAAAAATGAAAAATCAAAACAAGCTACCTCGAGTGAAAATCAACCGTCAGGTTCTGGTACCATGAATTATCATATCAGAATTCCTTCCCAAGTTTATCTCGCAACCGCTATCGTCGACATCATCGATAGCAAGGGTCATTATCAACCCTGCCGTGTCATGATAGACGGGGGGGCACAATCATGCACTATCACAGAAGAGTGCACTTCGAGATTAGGCTTGCAGAAAAGACGGTTTGAAATCCCCATGTTATCCATTGATGATATGGAAACTCAAATTAAATTCAGAACCTTTGCCACTATAAAATCGAGGTTCAACAATCAAAAATATGATTTAGAATGCTTAATTGTAAGAAAGATTTCAAATTCAATGCCCGCATTTCTTTTCGACAGAGATGATTTTCAAACACCCAAAAACATTTTTTTGGCCGATCCAAAATTTAATGAACCTGCTTGCATCGACATAATCGTAGGCGTGGAATATGCATACACTTTCATGCTAACAGGCAAATTAAGCATTCCCAACTACACAGCAGTATTAAAAGAAACTATTCTCGGGTGGATAGTCGCTGGTAGAGTTTATGACTCATACAAACAAAGTAAAAAACACTCAATTTCGTCAGTTTGCAACTTCCTTCGGCATGCAGACGTACCCCTTTTGTGGGAATTAGATCACGTGAAGCCATCTTCCAAACATTCAAAAGAAGAACAGGCCTGTGAGGTACACTTCGCAAAAAACGTTCGACGCGATGAAACCGGTCGTTATATAGTCAAACTTCCATTTAACGAAAAGCTCAACTACCTAGGAGAATCAAAACACAAGGCCTTTCAACGATTTTGCGCACTAGAGAAAAAATTTGAAAAAGATCCATCGATAAAGGATCAATATTTTAAATTCATCGGAAACTACTTCGAAGAAGGTCACATATCTGAAGTGACAGACAAGACCTTATTAAATCAGGGATATTTTCTTCCTCACCATTCAGTGATAAAAGAGGATAGTATCACTATAAAATTGCGCGTTGTCTTCGACGCATCCATGAAATCATCAACAGGCATTTCATTAAATGAGTGTCTCATGATCGGACCCACGGTCCAAGACGATCTGATATCTATCATCACAAGATTCAGATCATTTCAATTTGCACTCACAGCCGACATCCAACAGATGTACCGGCAAATCAAGGTTCATGACACTGATAAGGCCTATCAAAAAATATTCTGGCGAACAAATTCAAATGAGCCAGTCAAAATTTATTCTTTAAACAGGGTCACATTTGGTACGGCGGCCGCTCCATTTCTCGCGACTCGAATCCTGCAGCAGCTCGCTGAAGACGAGCTTCAAACACATCCACTTGCGTCTCACGTCCTGAAGCGTGATTTTTACGTGGATGATCTACTGACAGGTGCGCAAACGCTCGAAGAAGCACTTTTTCTTCGAAATGAATTAATCGAGCTTCTAGATAAAGGAGGATTCAGTCTCCGAAAGTGTGCTAATGTTAAAAAACAAAAATGGAACAAAGAGCAAATATAAAATTTTGTGTTAAACTTGAAAAAAAATTCGCTGAGACATACGAATTGATGAAAAAAGTTTATGGTGATGATTGTATGAGTCTTACTCAAGTTTATACGTGGTTTACACGATTTAAAAAAGGTCGTGAGGATTTAAATGACGACCTAAGGCCAGGTCGTTCAGAAGCTAGTAATCGTGCTGAATTTGCGGAAAAAGTCCGTGAAATCATTGGTATCGATGCAAATTTTACTAAGAGAATGTTAGCTGAGGAATTAAATACGAGTAAAAACACTATTTGGAGAATTTTAACTGAAGATTTGGGTAAAAGAAAGATCTGTGCGCGTTTTGTTCCACATGAATTAAATAAAGACCAAAAAATCGCTCGTGTGGAGCATTGCAAAGACATTGTTGAAACTGCTGAAAACGATCCAGACTTTCTTGATTCGATCATAACTGGTGATGAGACATGGTGCTTTAAATATGACCCTGAAACTAAGCGTCAATCTGCTGAATGGAAGACCAAAGGCGAGCCAAAACGAAACAGTTTGCTTTTTCAGAAGTCTCGAATCAAGACAATGTTGATTACTTTTTATGATTCAAAGGGTATTGTCCACAAGGAATTTGTTCCAGAAGGTCGAACTGTTAATGGAGAATACTATTTAGGCGTTTTACATCGTTTGTGGAAAAGAATTGGTCGTGTTAGACCTGAATATCCAGCAGGAAAACAGCTGTTTTTATTGCACGATAATGCACCACCTCACAAGACCAAAAAAGTGAACGAATTTTTGACGAAAAAACGGATTTCTCTCATCAACCACCCTCCGTCTTCACCTGATCTATCACCATGTGACTGTTTTCTATTTCCAAAATTGAAAACCAAGATGAAAGGAGCATTTTATGATGATATCCCAGCCATTCAAGTCGCCGTAACAGAGGTGCTGAAGAACATTTCTATCAATGACATAAGAAAATCTATGCATGCGTTGGTTGATCGTTCCAAACGTTGTATTCAGTCTAATGGAACCTATTTTGAATAAATAATAACTTTCAAAGGTAATATAATGTGTATTTTATTCTATATCCAAAAAGTTGGGTTATTTTTGGGACACACTGTGTATTGGCACCGCCAATATCTCAAAACGTGCCAAAGGATTTTTAAAAATATTGAATTTAAAAATTTTTGTGTTATTGTCTGTCTGTGTGTCTCTGTAGATTTTTAGTTTGTGAGCACGATAACTTTCGAAAGAATTGATCGATTGGATTGTTCTTTGGTATACTCTTTTAGTGTCCTAAAATGAAGGTCAAGTTCGTTGGCGGGCCATTTTGGATAAAAAATAAAAAAGTTGGAGCATTTTGAAAAATTTTGAAACCACTTTTTTTAAGGGGTTACACCACCATGAGATTTTGAAAAAATTGATTTTTTTTTCTTGTTTAGATAAATTGTTTATACTTTTAAAAATATTTTAAGCGTTCAATCATTTCAAAATTCAAACTATTTCCGAAGTTACAGCAATTAGAAGTGAACGCGTGACTGAAACTCAGGCTCCGCTCGGACCCAAAGTGGGGCCATAAACAGTTTCGCGGGCAAATTTATATTGTGAAGCCATTTCTGAACCGATTTGAACGTTTTTTTTTTATATGAAAGCTAATAAAATTCCACGCAAAAATTTTGATCCAGATTTTGAAGAAAAAATTTTATATAATTTTTTTTACTTAATATCAAAAATGAAAAAACAATCCCAAATACCTAGAAGAAATGAAGCACCTATCCGAGAAAGTTAGCAATTGATTAAAAATTTATTGAATTTTTTATAAACAAGTAACTGAATGAAAATGGATTCAAGTGGATTAACAGTGATTCATCGAATCATTCGCACTAAATACGAATAATTTATAGATAAAAACCATTTTTTAACTAAATTCATGAAAGACAATAAACAATTTGTTACTTTATAAACAAATTTTATAAACAATTTCATAAACAATTTGTCGGCTATATTGGATCCGCCATTGTTTTTAAATTTTGACTTCGGATTCGTAATCAGCGACTTCAAAAACCCCTTTATACCAATTTTGAAAATAATCAAAAATTTATTTAGCATACTCGTCCGCCATATTGCATCCGCCATTTTGTTTTTGAAATTTTTGACACCGGATTCGTAATCAGCGACCCCAAAAACCAGTGAATAACAGAATTTGGCCCATTTTATGAACATTTTATAGTTCTAGCCAGCTTTTCGCGACTTGGTCTCATTCGCGCCGTACTGTTTTTTCTTTTGCGTTTTTCTCGAAACTACTTTTTTCAAACTGGTGTACATGATATCTCAAGATCTACTCAACCGATTTTGTTACAATTTTAAACAAATGTTCTTTGTACTATTGTCTATCGTGTGACGTAGGATTTTTTTGATTGGGTTCTCTGTTTATAAGTTATGAATTTTTTAAACTCAAAATTTCTACAAAAATTAGAAATTTTTTTTAAATAGTTGTCATTTCTACAAAAAATTTTTTAAATTCTTTTCCCTACTTCACACGATAGCGATTACCTTTCTAAATAAGCTAAAAGAATTTTTTTTTTCAAACAATGCCTGATCGAGAAACTGGGTACACCATCAACAAGGATTTTCAAAAAAGGGTTCATTGGCTCATATTTCCGCCATTTTTAAATTTTCTAAATTTGTCATGGATTCAAATTATACATAAAAGTACTATGTATATATGTATAATAACAATTATTTTAAATAATTTATGACTGCGTCAAAAAAAATTCTTATATTTATACCTATTTTCCTACGCGCCAGGGTGGTGTAACCCCTTAACCTAAAAATTCTAATGACGTATGTTCGTAGTACTCAAAAAGTCGAACAATTTTTCTTAATGACTTTTTTGGATAAAAAAAAATTGAAAGACATATAACATTTTGAAAATCCAAAAAAATGAAAGAAAACTGAAATTAGAAGCCAAACAACGTACGATATGAAAAAAAGTCTAAAGATGAAAAATGTTTCATTTTGAACGCCCTATAGGATCGGCATAACAACTTTTTGAATTTCCTTAAAAAATCGAAAATTCAAATTTTGAGCCAAATAACGCGAGATGCAGAGAAAATGATAAGAAACATAATTATTGGCGTTAAAAAGATCTGAAAATTCTCTTTTGGACATTTTTCAATATGATGAGTAGTTTTCGTTTTAATAGTGAAAAATATTGTTAAACAGAGCTCCTTAAGGTCGATAGAACCTTAAGTAAATTAGTTTTTTGCATTCAAAGCTGTAATTTAATTTAATTTAAATTTAATTTAATTAAATTTTAAAAAATATATAAAAATATTAATTACAAATATAAAAAAATAAATTAAAATATAAAAATATAAATTATATATAAAAAATATATAATTTAAGGGGGGAAGTACCTTTAGACACTTCAAAAAATCGATTTTTTTTTATTGTTTTAATCGATAGGTATATCCCCTTAAACTATCCCGCCAAAGTTTCAAAAGCCATTTCTGGATATTGTGGAAGATATGCTTCTACACATAGGAAGTGGCTTGCGCCGAGCCCGCCGAACGTCAACGCTGCGGTAATTCGCCAGTGAACAGATTCCGCGAATTTAGTCTGTACTGCAAAAAACTGTGTGGTGGTCACATCCAGATCTACAAAGATCTTTTTAGGGACGATCTCCTAATCAGGTGCTTGGGAGGTAATACCCAGAACGCGAATGAATCTTTCAACGCCACCGTATGGCGCATGGCGCCAAAGCACCTGAATTCAGGGAAGAAAATTGTCGAGATTGCCGCACATATTGCTGCCAGGCTCTTCAATGGAGGCTACGGAAACGTTTTGATGACGATGAGACTGTTGGAATTGAATATAGGACATCAGTGCAAGATTTTCGCCGATCACATGGACAAAATTCGATTAGAGCGCGCAGCTCGACGGCACAGTGAGAGCACGAAGAAGGCCCGTAGTGCTCGTAGGGAGGCACAACTCATTCAAAATGAGTACTTTGAGGAAGCAGAGGGTTCACTCTACGAACCTGGTGGAGCTGATTAAAGTTTCATTTAAGTAAATTTCTTTTTTCGTAATCGCAAACTTTAAACGCTGTTTTCTCAAACCCATGTTTTTCAAAATTGTGTAAGTGATTACGGAAAAACTAATCAACCGATTTTGTTCGTCCAAGGCTCATTTTCAAGAAGATAAAAAACTATCCTAGATGAACCACGAAGAAAAAAAACAAACCATTTTTAGATATTTTATTCGACAAAATAGTCAAAATTCTTTGCAAAAAAACGGAATTTTTATTTTCAAAGTGTGATTTTTATGGTTAATCTTGGAATATCGGAAATTTCGTGGTTCATCAAGGACAACAAACCTTTCTGAGTAAAATGCGATATTAAAACTTAAATTTTGTTAAGAATTGCGGTCAGGATCACTTACACAAATTTTGATGTCAGTGGCGAGGCGTCTTACAAGATCCTCTTAAAATGCATTCATTTTTCATTTTTTATATTGTTTAAATTTTTTTTTATCTTCAAACATTGCGCTAAATACATATTATGCCAATTATGTATGTTCTGTTTACATTTTCTGAATAAAAAATTCCAAAAAAGCGCTTGATTTTGGGTATCTAAAGGTACTTCCCCCCTTAATTAAATTTAAAAAAAAACATAGCTTCAAGCGTCCTGTAAAGCGCAAGCTTCACGAAGGGCACAAGCGCGCGGAGCGCGCAACACGAAGCGCGATGTGTAAATATTTCGGATCGCAAAGCGTGCGATGAGAATGTACCCGCGAGGCGGGCAGATTTTTTTCTTTGAAAAACTGTTCAGAATTACATAAAAACTTTTTTTTTGCTCATACAAATACGAAAAAGTGAAAATAAAAGTAAAAAAAAATCTTCAATAATTCGCGAAAACTCTAACGCGGTTTACACACTGGGTCTTTTATGACCCAAAGCGCACTTGACCGCGCACCGCTCTAAAGTTAACGAACAAGCTGGAATGGCACTTACGGAATCTGAGCCTCTTACCACCTAGTTTTTTTAGGGGGGGGGGGAACCGAACTTCCATTATTTCTCAAAGACGAGATATTTCAATTTGAAAAATCGCTTGTGCCTTAAAAGACCCAGTGTGTAAACGAAGGGTTAAGACGCATGGTCTGCTCGGATCTTTAAAACATACACCCTTCTTTCAGGTGCTAAAATAATTCCATTTTTAGAGCCCATGCCAATTAATTTTTTCACTTTTTTTAAAACATAAAAACATTGAAAATCCGATTAATTGCATACATACGCAGGTTTAAAATTCACATCAATAATGAGAATATAAAACTCAGGGAAAAGAAAAGGTAAAAAAAAATCTGCTTAGAACGAAATAACGAAAAAAATGTTTATATTTTTACTTTTTATTTTTAATTATCTGTGAAAATTTTGCGCAGTGAAATCGTGTTACATACATAGCTGCCCCTAAAATTAAAATTAATATAGATATTGAATTCTCATTTGATCATTTCGTGTAAATCAAAAGAGTATTCAATAAAATTAAAATAAGTTCATATTGTAGGTAGCATCGTATGCAACGTGAGCCGTCAAGCTGACGCCGCTAAATTCATAAGCAAGGACTGATTCGAATGAGCAGAAAGACTACAATGTAAGGTCTATAAAATTTAGAATTTAAAATATTATGTGAAATTTATAATAATCAGTTTACATATAAGTCTAAATCTTTTCATGTTTTTCAGCTTATTTTTTGTCACCTATAAATGTCCAATATAATAGTACCTAAAATGTTAAATTTAAAAAGCAATATAAAATGTATTCCGCTCTAGAATAATAAGAATGAGAGAGAGCGAATGAATGAGAACACAATGTGAAAGAGAGAAAGAGGAAACATAATTGGCGTGACCAAGATAGTGTGCACACACATGCTTTCCTTGTCGATGGCAACTGGCCTTCGCTACCTTGCCTATGGACACTCACACTGCCACACCTATAAGGACAATATGCATAGGCACGAGCTAACATGCATGTGTTGGTACGCCTCGACGGTGCATCATTGACCTCCAGCGTTCTCCAAGCGCTACCCTTTCCGCGCCAGTATCCTTCTGATCTTTTTCAACCCCTAAGCCTATTTCTTATAATAACTTTTTCAAAAATAGACGGATTTTAGCGAAACTTAAAATATAAATATATCTATAATGCTCCTACATATAATCAAGGTTTAAAATAATAAAAGTCCATTTTTAATTGACTGAAAATTTAAACCTGCAATACCTCTCTTAATTTAATTTCAGAGAATTGCAAAATGCCTCAGCGGAATTTTTAATTCTCTGACAAAGTTCCTGTCTCACGGTAGTTAAAGGAATTTTTAAACACCTGCATTTTTGCAGTCTAAGTTAAATTATGAACTCTGAAGAGTTCACCACACATCACCACAAATCACGTCATATCTATCGACCAATCACAATTTCCTGATTAAACAAAAATTCCCACCAACTCTTAGAATGATGTACCATCGAGGCTTGATTAGTATGAATAATATTCGCAGTTTGACGAGACTTTTGAAACGGTCAAGACGTCTCTGATAGAGAGAAAAACTTCCCTTCGGAAACAGACCGACGCCCGTCCGGTTGGCAAAATTCGGTACCTCGCGTTACCCCTATGAGTTGTACAAAAGTGTAAAAGGTAGTTAAATAGCCCTGTCCACATCGGTTATTTTTGGATTAGAATTTTTCGTAAAATTCCTGCTCAGGGAACGGTGACACCTATTTGGGACGTAAAATTCAAATCTTTTCCAACAAAGTGCGGATAAATCTTCCGAGAAGAGTGGCAACCTTGTGTTACCCCTTATAGTTTCTAACTTACCTTAAAGGAGTAAATCAACATCGGTTTTCTCAAGGGAAGTTATATGTAAATGCTTGACTAGGGCGCATGGAGGACCCTGTACGTGATCGAAGAACCTCGTGTTACCCCTTACCTAGTTACTGATCTTTTCTTTACGGGAGTAAGTCCACATAGGTTTTCCTAAAGATAGTGATGTGTGAAATTACCTTAATTAGGGCGCAGGGAGGTTGGTCGCGTATGTGAATTTTACGGAAAATTCCCTCTCGTTGTGGATTATCTATCAATACTGAGAGTCAATAATAAAAATATCAACTCGAATCTCAAAACGAGTTGGAATTTTTATTACAAAATTAGGATTTGGGTTCATGTGTGAAACGAATAGGAATGAACAAGAGGTTGACTTTTCCCCCTTGCTATATTCGGTAAAAGGGCCAACTATTCGCGTTCTCTGTGAAAACAAATTAAATAGGCGAAGCAGAAGGAGGACATTGCCCACACGACAAAAGAGTGTATGTGTGTGTAACGTCTAAAAGACTAGAGTAACTTTGTGTAACGCGAAAAAGTGCAATTTCGGCCCAATTAAATGAACTATTGAGAGGACACAAATTATTTTTAAATAAATTACTTTTAAAATTCAAAATAGAATTTTCTGATGCGTTTTCATTAATTCTCCTAAAAATTGTAAACTTTCCTTCAAAACAGATATAGGTCCCTGGATAGGGATAAATGAATGAAGATCGCCCACAATAAATAAAATAAACAAACCCACTTAGGTTTAACAGTTTTGCGCCTCCGGGTTCCAATTTAAATTTTCTCATCACGCACAATAAGAAATATTAAAATTTAATTTCTGGTTCGTAACAATCGGTGAAAGAAAAAAAATTTGTTGACATGTCGTTATTTGTTATACACTGGAACCGCGATTGTTATCGCATCTCGTTGGTCGTCGACATTTATCGAAGGACCGAGAAGGTAAACGATTCAGGGCCGTATGTACCAATATTCGCAACGTGAGCTTGACGGGCTCCACAATAATACACTAACGAAATTATCCGTTTAGAGTACTTCCCACTCAATGGCTACGGTACAGCCGAGAACAGCCGAGCTCACAGAGCCTCTCCTCTCAACTCCTCACCATCCCTCATCTAAATTTGGGAGCGTCCCAACTTCTCAGAACGACATTAATCGAATGAACTCAAATCGCGGGAGCAGTGTAATTTCTCTTCTTCTTTCTTTGCCCCACTTCCTACACCTTCTCAAGGGTACCTTCAAACGAGCCCCCTCTTCTAAACTTCACTAAGTTTGAGGGCCCTTTAATGGAACCTGCCTCTGAGAGCCCTGCTACAGGGCCCTCATTTGAAGGGCCTGTTACAGGGCCTTTCATTGAGTCTATTACTTTAGGTTTCGGGTCCACTCAGTTTCCAGAAGAAGCTAAGGAATTATATTCCATCCAGAAAAAAACCCTTCTTAACTGGACGAGGCTTATAAAAATACGGGATGCAGCCTGGTTTCCCCATCCATCGTTTGCAATATCTCCTCCCCATCCTCGGCGAACAAGCTCTTATCTTAGACAGTTCCCATTTGTTGATGATGAGAGCGGATTTGGTAACCCTGGTGCCATTCAGCCTTAGACACACTTGGTCACATCGAGGTTTGGAGGCCTGAGGACTCACGCCCTCAGTATTCTGGGAGGTTTGACCGGTACCCCAAAAAGGATCGGTCCTTTGTTCAGAGATCCCACAGGCTGTCGACCTCTCTGTTCTCCAGATTCCCTGAGCCTCCTAGCTCAGCTCTTCTGGTTCACAGCTCCCGAAGTCGCAGTCCATATTGACCCTTAAGCCCTCCCGTTAGCTATAAGGACAGGTGATCTCTATAGAGGGATCGAACTATTTTATGCATATCAATATTTTGATATGCATTAATCTATTAATTAAGCTCAAAATATTTACATAGTTTTATAATAATTTAAAGCACGAAAATAGCATGCATATGGTTAAAAAGGCTATGAGAAGATAATAAAATAATATATAAATATTTTCGTTCAGAAGAAGAATTTCAATGTTAGAAATAAATTCCGGGATTCAGAAAAGTAATTACATCGTGAAGTTGGTATGCGATTTAGTCTCATGGTACAAAAAGAAAATTGAGAAAATTCTCTGTAGTGAGTTTCATTCAAATTCGATTTCTAAAATTCTTGATGAAAAGCTTTTTTGCCTAGTACACATAGATCACTGAAGAAAGGCGAGAAGTGAGGAACTCTGCGAAATTAAATTTTTGTGAATGTCAAACATTCGAATTGAGCTATATACACACATACCAAATGCGAAACAGTATGGAAAGCAGAAGGAAGAAATTGGTAAGGATAAAGGAAATGTAACAATTTCAATATTTGATCTTCAAGCAGGATTTAAAAAACTTTTGAAAGATATGAAAGGTTTAACTTACATAATTTTGTTTCTTTTAGTGGATTTAAATATTCTTTATTTTTTTGGCCATCACAAGAGTACCTCAAAATGTTTACAAATTTTCATTTACGGAACCATAAGAGAAGATTCATGTTTTTGAACACGAGTAATATTATTATTGTTTTTCACTAATAATTTTAAAACTTGTATAATATGCATTATAAAAGCTATGTTACAAGTACCTAAAGAAAGAGATAACAAATTCCAATGACCGGTATTGTCTAACCCATCATCTCGTGTCCACTAATGGTTCACGACCTGGTTTCGATCTGCTCTCGCTGCTGGTAAAAGCCGATACTTGCTAGTCAGCGTTGCCATTTCTACTGATTGATCAAGAGATCTACTGACTTTTGACATTGGATACTGATATACTGATTTTCCTTGAAAACTCCTGATTTTGTGTCCGTCTAGCACTCAAAGATTTCTTTTCTTGGAAAAGTCCGAATTTTAAATTCTAGTCATTATTACATATCAATCACAAACATTTTCACGTCAAGAGAATTTGAAAATTTCCCACGCGAAAACTAATGACTAAGCAATGGCTACGCCGAATCTGTGATCCGATTGGTTATTTCTCTTGAAATGTGAATGAGTACATGTTTGCAAATGAAAAAACGCTTTATTTCATGTAATTCTGCTTTCAGCTAATGAAATTATATTAGTTGACAGTATTTTAATTATTTTAATAATGATTTATTTATTTTTAAAAATCTCCTGATTTTTTTTTAAGACTCCTGATAAAAAACTCCTGACTTTTTGTCTCGCCCGTTGGCAACGCTGTTGTTAGTCATGTATCGTTAAAGAGATTACCGAGGTACCTTCACATCCAGGAGAAATGCAGGATTTATCCTGGAAAATGCGTTACAGCTGGCCCACTTCGAAACGAAGACTGATTTCCGTCTGAAGTAACGAACATTTTAGCACCCTGTAGTGCACCGTAATTAGAATAAGGAAAGCACTGTACAGATTTTACAAAAATTCTTTCGCTTTCATAAAAAAAAAATTTTTATTAAAATTGATAGATAATTGAATCGAATTATAAAGAATAAAAAGAAATTTTCCTTTTCAGAATTATATTAATTATATTAATTATATTGCATTATGTTCTTGTTTATCCAATTTTCTTTTGTATTTTTTTGTAATTCTTTGAAGTTCTGTTATCCAATTTTATCACTGTCTATTTGGACATCATAAAGACATCTTAACGATAAGGACATACCAAGATGTATTTTCGAAGTCGCAAAAATGTCGTAATAATGTCGTAGACGTCGCCAAATATTGTACCCTCAGGGAAGATAACTCTCGACTATAAGGCGCGCAAAATTTTCTTTACGATATTTTATATCAATGGTGGTTTACAATTCTAATGCTCAAAAGAAGTCAAATGATATTTTTGTGTTTTTAAAGGAACACCTAAAAACGTGTTTTAAAAGTAATTGGGTCATTTAAAAAGGAAACCAAAAGCACTTTCGAGATATTTTCATGCTATATCGAGGCAAATAAATCTTGTATAAGGGGTTAGTACCAAAGAAAATTTTTGAAAAATCGATTTTCTAAAAAGTGCAAATTCTTATAATAAATATATGTAGAATTGTTGGGTGAATCGTTATTTTGGTCATAAATATCGAGAACAGGTCGAAAAACACAAAACAACGTAAGCATCTCGAACGCGCCGAACGTGCATTTGGCGGGCGTTTGAAGCAAATGATCTTGAAAATTAAACTCAAGGTCAAAATTGATTATACAGTTAAATGACCCAGTCGATCCTGGTCAACTTTTGTCTAAACCATTTTTTCGTAAATAAAGTATTTTAGAAGCTACTGTTATAAGTAAAGCTTATAGAAGCACCATGGAAATTTTCACGTAAAATATTTTGACCATCTCCCTGAGAAAATTCAACAGGATTTTTCTATGGAGTTTCGGTGTACTTGACAAATGACACATCCCTCGCTGCTTAATACACGAGTTTGCCTACGAAGTTTACATTTTCATTTATATTATTATAGATAAATTTGTATTACTTCCTTCCTTACCAGGGTCAAAGCACTCTAATTTTATTACTTTGATCCTCAGGAAGGCCAACCTCTTATCATAAGCCCAACATCTGACCGCCGGTCGGATTTACACATGCTAATCTCAGACCCAAACACAATTTACTCTCTTAGTTACAGTTTTCTTTTACTCCCCCCTCCCCTCTCCCTCCCACTCCCTCCCCCCTCACACACACACACAACCACTCTTTTACTCCTTAAACGAATCTAAAACTTTCCACTGTTTTCGTGTATTACTGAAATTCTGTTCAAATTTCCATGATATTTCGACCATTGGAGGTTTCATTTTTGTTAATTAAAAAAAGGAAAAAGATATAATCAGGCAATGTCGAGAATTTCCCAATTATTATTATACTATTTTTATAATGTAGTTATAAATAATATTCGGAATGAATGGAATGAATGATTGATTAAAATTAGTATTAATTAATATTATTACTGCTTATTTTATTTTAATAATTCAATTTTAGGAATTTTTAGAATTTTCTTATTGAATTTTAGATTTACTTTAATTCTTAACTTTAATTTTAATTCAGACGCTCGAAGTAAGGAGGGATGACGAGTTCCCCACCTAGACCAGCCTTCCCCTCTCTTACCAATCTGCTGTAGGGGACTCTGCCCTCTCTACTGACCGAAAGCGTCTCGTAACCGAAGGGCCTGCGAGCCCGGACTCTTCTAGTCAGTCGATCTTCGCATCTCCGACAGTACAGTCGATTTCCGAATCTTCATCCGCATAGACGAGCCTCTCCTTTCTGTGTCGGATTTGTATTTTGTTTTATATTTTGTTCTCAACTCAAAATAAATTTAGTGATATGCAGTTCTTTTCTTTTGGTGTCGATAAATCCTCACTTCTTTCAGGATGAAGGACTCAACAACAGGAGTGTAAAAGAAACTTTATACTCGTGCGCAATTTTTGTTAATTATTTTTTTTTTATTATCCTTGCGGAGTGCAGCGATTTCTTTTTGTTTGTGTGCGGATCGTTTCGTATCGAAAGTACGTCGAGTCGTATGGTATACCCACCATCGACCGTACTACCACGGACACGCCGAGTCGACTGGTGAAAACCAACGATCGTGTCGTTGCAACTACGTCGTCGTCAGGTGAAAGCCGATGACCGGCCGTTGCGGATCCGTCGAATGGTGAAAATCTTCGATCGTATCCCGGGTTACACGCCGCGTCGAGAAGTGTAAACTCTCGACCGTGTTCTTCTCGCGCCCTTCCGACCTCTGGCGCTCGTTCGTATCGCGATACCTCATGCCCGCGTTCGAGTCCAAGGACTTTCACGTAAAATATTTAAAATAATAAAAAGTCCAAGAACAACGCGTTCATCCCTCCGTTTTCTCAAGGAGTCGCGAAGCAGCGGAAGCGACGCGGAAAGCCCGAAAAACGTTCCGGAGAGGCAACGCGCCCAAGCTCGCCTCCTCTCAGGCCGTGACCCAAAGCGAACGAGACGTTGTCTCAGCGATTAGTGAGACGATTAGTGCCGTGCCCGCAGAACCCGATTTCACCGCGATCTTACCCCTTTCTCCCTCAAAACCTCCGGCAAAAAAACCGCATGACAACCTCGTGGTTGCGGCCTTATTTTTCAGCCCGAATCGCCCGTTACCAAGCTCCGGGGAGCTATTCGACGGAGACACCCTCTTCATCCGCACGAATAGTTCTCCCGAAGTTTTCTCCCTACAAAAACAAAGCTTCGCTGCGTCCGCGAAACGAAACCTACGTTTCTAATCCCCTTAGAAATTCGGGAACATAACAATTGGCCCCCAACGTGGGGCTTGAAATTAATTTCTTTTCTTCCTATTCTCAACGGATTGAGAACGAACATTAAGAACCCTGAGATCATCCTTCGCTCACCCAACATGGCGGGCCGTTCTCGTGGTAAAGCGACATCTCGCACACGCTCTACCCGGCGGATCCCGGTTTCCGAGGATAACCCAGAAAACTCGGTAGCGCCCATTTTAGAGGAAGGAGAACCTCTTAATCACTCCCCCTTCACAACCCCCTCGAATATTATCTCGCTCACCGAGCCCCGGATTAAGTAGTCGGTCAGTACCTTTACGAACAAACACGAGCCCACGGAATATTTCCTTCCGTTTGCCGACCCCTGTGACTCAATCAAACCAGGATACCACTAGAAGACCGATCGCGGGACCAAGCGGCAGACTGGATCCGACCTTCATTTCGATCTCATCCGCGCGGACACAACCCATCGACCGACCTACATGCGACCTCACAGTCACATCTCCCCCGCCGCAACATCCACCCACAATGAGCAATATGGCGTCTTATGCGCCCATTGCCGACCTCCACACACTCTTGTGTGCGTTAAGAGCACCGAAACCCTCAGGACCTTCTGGCTGTGCAGAAGGGCCTTTAGTAGAACATGGGGACTCAGGCCAAAAATGGTTGCTTGGCTGTACTCAGCAGTTCTTAAGCCAAGGCTACTCTACGAAGCCGTGTTCTGGTGGCCAAGGGCGCCGCTTAAGACGATCCAAGTAAAACTGGGTCGCCTGCAGACGCTTATATTCAGGGCTGTTACTGGAGCAGTGAGGACCACGCCAACAGCGACAGTTGGCTTCATTCTCTGTGAAGAGCCTCTGCATGTAGCGATAACTGCCGGGGCGGCTCGGACGATTGGACGTCTAGCTGCAGCGGGAAAATTATCGTGGGGCCTAGACATACTAGGCTCCCAATCGACATTGCTAAACTACCAACTCTAAGGATGCGGCAGGTTAAGATAACCAAAAGGTACAGCTTCGACCAACTCTTCAGGACATGCATCCTAGAAAGGGAGGCGTGGAAGAAGGAGGAGGAGGGGCCTTCCTTCAAGGGGACATCGTGTTTACGGATGGCTCCAAGTCGGAGGGCTGGGCGGGAGCTGGTCTGTATGACAGCGCAGGAAAAAGAGGTTTGGCGACCTCACTGGGACAGCATTCAACGATGTTCCAGGCGGAAGTTTTTGGCATCCTCTGATGCGCTCAACTCCTGCTAGGCGAAAATAAAAAGGGCGGGTGTATTTGCATCTACTCGGATAGCCAAGCGGCAATTAGGGCGGTTGGGAAACCAGAAATCATATCGATTCTGGTGTGGGAGTGCAAAAAGGCTCTCAACCAAGCTTCGGAAAATAATAGGGTGGCCCTAATATGTGTCCCTGGTCATTCAGGGATAAAGGGCAACGAAAAAGCTAATCAACTGGCTAAAAGGGGAGCAGTAGGCAGACCGATCGGCCCAGAATCCTTTCTGGGTGTGGCACCCTGCTGTACCAGGCTGGAAATCAAGGAATGGGAATCAGCACAAATCAGCACAACAAATACTGGGCTCAGGTTAAGGGATGTAGTCAGGCTAAGGCCATCCTGGGCGATTGTCGCAGGAAGGACCTGGCTCGCACCAGGTCATAGGCTGGCCCAGGAAAGATGTAAGGAGTATGGTGTAGTTGCTCACAGGGCACAACCGTTTGAATTACCATAAGTACAAGGTGGGGCTGGCAACCAGCCATGCTTGCCGTAAATGTGGTAGGGACGACGAAACATCCCTACACGTCCTAGGTCGATGCGCGGCATTTGCTAGGCTCAAACAGCAGACCCTCGGGGCAGCTATGCTGGAACCAGAGGAGATTAGGGCGCTGCAGCCTAGCGACATTCTAGGCTTCTTCAAGAGGACCGGTTTCTGGGGCTAAGCAGCGTTTAGTGGATAGGGTATGGACAGAATGGGCTTTAAGCCTGAGCACCTGTAGGGCCCCACGTAGGTGGGGCTTTTCGCCCGTATACAAATCTATCTAATCTTTTAATCTATTAATAAGTGTCATACACATATATTAGGGGAGACATAGGCATTTCGGGGCGCGGGGCAATCAGGAACAGTGTAGAAAACTTAGAATCAATACATGCGAATTCTCACTGCAAATAATGGAGGTTTCATCTCTATTGTTTCGCTTTACCAACGTAGTTTGACTGACGTACAGTCGGTCACATAAGAGCGTAGTCACTGTTGTGAAAAAATGAAGGTATTTATTACGAAAATTTTTGCCAATATCATTTTATTAGATCAGACACTTACATGCAAATACATTAATAACAGGTCTAATCGCCGCCAGCATCAATAATGACCTGGCATCTTCGAGGCATGCTTTCCATATGATTTTTCGCGTATTCTTCTTCGAAGCGCGAAGTGTAAGCTGCGCTCATTTTGATTTTTTCTGGGAATCGAACTAAAAATAAAAGCTGATTCTTTTTCATGAAGCATGAAGAACTGTACTTCCCCCCGTATGAGAAAAAAAACTACAGATTTTCTCTTTACCGATCGCTAGTAATCGTAACTACGCTCTTATGTGACCGACTGTATCAACTCTATTGCAGGATCTGCAGACATTTTTTTGATTTTCAGCAATGAAAGTTGTTTTTGGCTTCCTCGAGATTTTTAGAATTATCCCACAAGTTAAGTTTTTTTTTTATTTTAGTAAGGAATTCAATTCACGGTGTGAGACGAATCTATCCTTTAAAGCGTAAATGAGTGCGTTTACATTTACACCGACCCGAGTTGAAATATAGGCCCTACTTTGACGCTTCAAATGGAAGTATTGCCTCTACTTTGCGGCTGCTTATTCTAGTAACTCCTACTTAGCAGCTCCTAAAGACATTTTCATTCTCTTTTGCTTCTACATAATTTTTAACCCCTACTTTAAACATCTTGAATATTTTTAACTCCTCTTTAGACACTCTTTAATCCCTAATTTTCAAAAATAATTTTTCTATCTCATCTCTAAACACTTCTCAATATCTAAACTGCAAAATTTAAACTCTAAATTTAACTCTAAATTTGCAATTTATAGTAAAATAATGTATTATCACTAAAAAATAATAGATTGATTTTGATTATTTTCGAGGGCAATATACTTTTATCAGTTAATCTATATGGGCCATTCCACAAAAAAGTGTCAACTTTTGGGTAAAATTTTCAACCATCATTTTTTGGGTCCTACTAGGTTCCTATATGGTGTATATGCTGAGTGACCAATGTATTACACCATATCCAAAAGGGCCAGTCAATTAATTTAGTATTTTATGAGAAATTTAAGGTTTTGTAAATTATGGCGTCTAGGGACTGACATGTACGGCTAGGGACTGATGATAAACTTTAACTATAGTAATAAAACAAGCATTTAAACTTATTTCATTATGTTTATTTGTTACGTATGTTAAAATAAGAACATATTAAACTTAAGATAAACAATAAAATTTAAATTTAATTATTTTAATCAAATTTTCACGAAGCTTCAACCTTTACATCTTAGCTTGGTCTTACCATTGTGTTTTATGTTATAAGTAACAACCGTATTTAATAGGTAGTAACAAAAATTCTCACTTTTCAAAAACGTCAATAGCTTTGTTAAAATTATAAAATACTCTGTTACGTTTAAGAATTAAATTAGGAATTGGAAGTGTTTTAATCACATCTTCATAAGGCACATCTGCGACATCAGTTTCATCCAATTTGAAAAGCTTTCCTTCTTCATTATGTAGTTTAATAAATACAAAGATTGTAATAATATAATTAAATGTAGTTAATTAATAATTAAATAACAAAAATTAATTAAATTAATTACAAATTAATCTTAAAAATTAATTAAATTAATTCATAAATAACAATTAATAATATAATTACATAATTATACATTTTTTTCTTTGTATTTTTAATATTTTCCGTCTTCATTATTATTTTTTAATCTACTTAAATTCATGTTTGTATAACAAACAAACTTTTGTTTACGTTTTTAGTATAAGTTGAAAGTAAAAATGAAATAAACGTCAGTCCCTAACTCCTTCGTCAGTCCCTAGTTGCATTCATATCTAGGGACTGGCGAGCTAGGGACTGGCGATTTAGGTACTAAATTAAACAATACGCTGTTTGAAATGAAATAATCACTATTCTGACGTTATCTATTGAACGAGACTATCAAACTATCAATAATTAGTAATAAGAAAAAACAAAAAAATGTTAATTATTGATAAAATTACTTACCTAGGGACTGACTTAAGTGACTGGCAAAACGCATCCACTCGCTACATCTGTCACGATAGCACTGTTTTACAAAATGGCGGATAAAAAATGATTGGTTCCTGCAGATAAGTACATGACCAACTTTAGAAAAAAAAAGTTACCGTTCACTCACACAATAATTTCAGCGCGTAAAATCAAAATTCTTGAGCGGCTAGGGACTGACGGGTAAAGTTGGCTTCACCATGTTGACTTGGAATAAAACATTGATTTTTTTTTAAAAGATGAAAAGTTGTTAATATGTCTAATCATGAGTAGAATTGTTGAAAACCGTTTATTTTTATTTAAAATTAAATTAGGTGTCTTCAAAGAATTAGTTTTAATCCGTTACTTGGTATACTTAGAATAAAAAAAATTGTTTATTTATGAAAAAAGAGCCTGTTTCATAGAGTTGACACTTTTTTGTGGAATGGCCCATATAATTAAAATTTTAATGTTTGAGGAATATCAATACTCAAAACTTCGTATTATTTTATTGCAAATTAAATAAATAAGAATACACAGAAGTTTACACAAAATTTTCAAAGATTTGTTATTTTGTACATTTGTACATATCTCAGTAACATTTTGCATCTTCATTCAACAACAAACAGCAATTTTCATTTTAACCCTCAGTTTACACTATGGATCTTTTAAGGCACAAACGATTTTTCAAATTGGGATATCTCGTCTTTGAGAAATAATGGAAGTTTAGTCCCTCCCCCCCTAAAAAACTAGGTAGTAAGAGGTTCATATTCTGTAAGTGGCATTGCAATTGCAGCCCGTTTATTTACCTCAGTGCGGTGCGCGGTCAAAGTGCGCGTTGGGTCTTAAAAGACCCATATAATTTAAACCGCGTTAGTGTTTTCGCGAATTAGTGAGGATTTTTTTTTGCTTTTATTTTTATTTTCTCGTATTTGTATGAGCAAAAAAAAAGTTTTTATGTAATTCTGAACAGTTTTTCAGAGAAAAAAAAAGGATGTAGACCTGTGGTCTCTTTTGAGGGCTTCCTGTCCCACTGCACTGTGGATCGATAGAATTTGTCTCCAAATACTACGGATCTTGTTTATAGAAAATTTTATTGCACTTTAGGAAACAACCCGGGTATAAATTTCCACAGTTAGTCCCACTTCCAAGTTATGGCACTGATGGGGAACTAATCAAGTCTAACAAGTGCATTTCTGCTTTTGAAAAAAAAAAACAATTATTGTTTCACTGTAAGCCTTTAACCCGTTAGGGACGGGACCTTGTTTCAGGAACAAAATTGACTATATTTTAATATATTATGCTTGAAAGTGCCCCAATTTAGAGATTCCCATAATTTAAAAAAAAAAAAAAATGTCTAAAAGTAAGATTTCCTAAGTAGGCTCTAGAGAACCCATACCCCCATTCCAGCGTTAGTTTTTGGTAAAAATATAAAAATGCATTTATAAGTTTTTATTATTCAATTTCAGTTAACAAGACTAAACACTCGGAATCGAAAGGAAAACCTCTATTATTATTAGGTGCACAACTTTGCTTCCACCGATTTTTTCGAAAATTTGAGGCTTTATTCTGAAAAAGTGATTACCTGTTTATGATTCAAAGTACTGTCCGTCACTAGCCACTACTATTTGCCATCTTTCGGGCAATTGTCGGATACCATCTCGAAAAAACTTTGCGTCTTTTGAGGCGATCCACGAATCGATCCATTCTTTAACTTCTTCATAAGAGTGGAAATGCTGCTCAGCTAAGCCATGTGCCATCGATCGGAACAAATGGTAGTCGGAAGGAGCAATGTCTGGAGAGTACGGCGAGTGGGGTAAGACTTCCCATTTTAGGGTTTCCAAGTATGTCTTGACGGGTTTTGCGACATGTGGCCGAGCATTGTCATGTTGCAGGATAACTTTGTCGTGTCTCTCTTGATACTGTGGCCGTTTCTCCTTCAATGCTCGACTCAAACGCATCAATTGCGTTCGATACCGATCCCCTGTGATAGTTTCACTCGGTTTCAACAGCTCATAATACACCACACCGAGCTGGTCCCACCAAATTCGGAGCATAACCTTGGCACCGTGAATATTCGGTCTGGGCGTAGATGTGCAGGCATGTCCGGGCATTCCCCATGATTTTCTGCGTTTGGGATTATCGAAGGGGACCCATTTTTCGTCGCGTTACAATGCGATGTAAAAAACCCTTCCGATTCTGTCTTTAAAGCAGCTGTTCACAAGCAAAGAAACGGCGTTCAACATCTCTTGGCTTCAATTCATAAGGAACCCAACTTCCTTGCTTCTGAATCATTCCCATGGCTTTGAGGCGTTTCGAAATTGCTTGTTGAGTGACTCCCAATGATTCTGCTAATTCTTCTTGCGTTTGGTACGAGTCTTCATCAAGTAATGCCTCCAGTTCGGAATCTTCGAAAATTTTTTCTCTTCCGCCGCCATGCCGGTCCTCGACATCAAAATCACCGCTTTTAAAGCATTGAAACCACTCACAACACGTTCTTTCACTAAGAGCAGCGTCACCGTAAGCATTTGAGAGCATTCGATGAGCCTCAGCTGCAGTTTTCTTCAAATGAAAGCAGAAAATCAACACTTCCCGCAAATGACGAGAATTTTGCTCGAAAACTGACATCTTCGATCGAGAATACACTTCTGATGCAAACACAAATTCACTAATGTGGTGCTATCGTTATGTTGACAGATGTCCAAGCTTACTGTATGAAATTTTTGACCTGCCTATTTCAACCGACACTTACCGCTGCAGCCATCTATCGAAAAACGACGGAAGCAAAGTTGTACACCTAATACTTTTCTTACTCGAAGGTCAAACGTTTGATAACCACATTATCGCAAAATGCAAACTACGACCGATAACTTTTAGTATGTACTAAATTTAACGGAAAAAAATGAACAACTATCTTAATATTGATGCTCACTCTATAGATCAGCGTAACGAACCAATTTAGTGTTGGATAGGAAGAACCCTAATAAAAATGGGGCAAAATAGTTAGAACCCGACTTGGGAATTATAAAAGTTTCTACCCAGGATGTGAGCGTTTAACTTGAATACGAATACAGGAGCAGTCTCGAAGTGTCGATAAGTAGTAGAAATTATTAATGTTTCACGCTTATGGAGAAAAATTTGTTGGTAAAATAAAAATAATTAGATACAAAAGATGTTGATTATTCAATAGTTTAAACCATCTCAACGATGCAGAACATTGTCACTAGTTACCTAAATTTCTAAAAGTTTTTTCTATGAATAAAGTTTCATCGTTATTGTAAGAAAATAATATGTTTAAGAAATCTTTGTCATAATATGAACGACTAAAAGTAAAAAGGGGACAAAAATAGCTTGATTGAAAAAGTGGGATATAAAATTCGGCCGAGTAAAAATAGGACAAACAGAATTCTCACAGCATAAACGGAACATGGAGAACCAATCAGCAATTGTATAGGTGTTCCGATTTTGCTCTAGGAATTCATTTTGTCCAATTTTTATTCTGAGAAATGTTTATCCCACTTTTACAAACGAAATATTTTTATCTATTTTTTACTTTTAGCCACTCATATATCACTTTATAGGTTAACAGTTTTTTACCATATATTGACAATTTAGTAAAACTTTAAATGGCTGTATTTTTCTTTTAAGAGTATTATATCTTCGAATCGTGATATAAAAGATGGCATTGGTAGAAAACTGAATGTTCATCTGTTAGTATAAACGGCTTTAGACATTATCAAGTGGGAAGAGTTGTAGGTTGACCAGCGAAGCAGGTCAATGGGTGTTAAATCTAGGATCGCACTCGAGCACTTCAAACACCCTTAAGAATGGGAAAATACTTTCCTGCCTCCTTCCTTTTTACTTCTTTCCCAACTATTTATTTGTATTTATTTGTATCTTTTAGTTCTTTGACATATTCAGCCCTTCATGTACAAGAGGTCTTGTAAGATAATTCAAGAGTACGCTCTTTACAAAGGCAAAGGCTTGCATATGTTAGTGTAAAAAGTTTTGACAATTATCGATCGCGAGTACTGTTCTTACTCAAAATTTTCAAAACCTTACATGCTCTGCAATGATACAATAAAATTATAGTATTTTATCAAGGCAAATAACGTTTTAAAAACATGTAACGTCCAAAACGCAAAGTCGTTCTTAAATTTTTAGCACCTTATGATTAGATTTAATATGATGCTGTGTTCAAAGGTTGCATGAAGAAACTACATGGAAAAAATTTGGCACAGTTGCTGTCCCTACTGGTAGAGATGTTGCGTTAAACGAAGGAGAGTTTCGCAACTTATGGCTTGAGAACAATCATGTACTTATCCCGTGTCCCGTGTCCTAATGATCTGACCTTTTCTATCGTGGCTAAATAGGAAAGGACAAAACATCTTTAGGACACGGGACACGGAATAAATACATGATTGTGCTCAGGCCCTTACATTTGGTAGAGATCCTCAAGGTAGAGTTCGAACGCGGGGTACTCCAATTATGACTGGTGCCGCTGAACCGGAACTCCCTATTCGAACATTGGCGGGATTTTCAAATCAAGTGTTTGTTTCATGAAAGATTTAATATAAAATAAAGAGAATGGCATTAGAGTAAACATTTAAAATAAACGAAATGTGATTAAAAATCATTTTTAGGCATATATATTATACAAATTTTAATAAATAATATTGGTTAAACAAATACATTTTACAGGTTAGTTAGAAGCAAAGCTTTGGTTCTAAAAGGTTATAAATATAAATAAAGTAAAAATAAATGGTAGAAAAGATTTAAATGATGAAATTTCATAAATTCATATTCTGAAAATATTTGATACATCATTTTTAAGAAACATACATAAAATTTTTTTAAAGAAACATACATACATTTTTTTGTAAGAAACATGAGTGAGTGACAGGACTTCCTTTGTGCATGAAATTTAAATATCGGTATTTACAAAAAATATTGCTAGGTACATACCCTTTTCTTCAATTTTACAAAAGCAGTGTTACTTACTTTTCTTTTCCTCACTGGTGAACTCTAAAATAATGTTGGAAATGCATCTTTCTTAAGCTTTCTTTCATTATTGACGGTTTCCCACATATGAAAAGAGAAATGTACCTGTAATGAAAATTATTGCAAATAAAGTTTTGTTTTTAAGATATATTATTTCACTTTAATAATTAGGAGAATGTTTATACATCACAAACACATGATTTGTCAGTTACGTTCCAATCTGCTTGATTGATATTTTGAATCCACAATTCTCGACGTTTGGGATCTCGTGGAATTTGTTTCAGGCAAAACCCGTTTTTAGACGAATTATTACAGTATAAAATATAGCAATTTACCATTTTTGAAACATACTTATACTTCAAAAAAATATACTCAATATTTTTGTTTGGAAACTAGGTTATATACAACCTCTTTTTCACTTTTTAATTCATCCCAATCTCACATATCACACTTGCCATATCACAGTTTCAAAATAAATAAACTAAGCAAAATAATATATAATAAATAGTGGGTTTGTATTACGTAACTTCCAGTTTTTATTCCTTTTACTTAAATACGAAAGTTTCTCGATGCTTCCTCGCGTGTTGACACGCTTAACAGGAACTGTACATCATTATGAAAAATTTGAAACTTTTCGCGCCCCAGAGAAATATCAAGTTCCGGTACAGCGGCAAGCAATGGAGGGGGAAACATGTCTCAACTCTACATTTGGACACGCTGCGTTCCCTCTGTGGGTCAACAACTGCCCCTTTTTGGTAGAGCAGTTGACTTTGTTGAAAGAACACAGATTTCCTTCCGCCAGAGGAAGAGCAGTTATTCCACAAAACAGTAAAGCTACTAACATCAAATAGCACAGTCGCCCTTTATTGTGGTGACACAGCAGTACTAGAGGTATATATTGAAGCATCTCTATTGAAATGTCTAACATTACGTCACATTGAATCGGTAATGTCGAAATCTGTAGTTCAGTATCAACTGGAGGACTAGAGAACATTATTTGAATAGGAGTTTGAATGAAATTAATTTTTTCAAATTAAAATAGGTGAAAAATTGTGATATCGCTTTGCTTTTTCGATAGAAAAACAATTTCTGTATTTATTGTAGGCAATTTGAAAAGCATGCAATTTTTTACAATCCATCAGGAAAAATTATAATGTACCGAAATTGAGGTTGGATTGCATTGTTTTGTTGATGTGACGGATGTGACAACGTGTAACTCAACCTCAATTTCGGTACATTATAATTTTTTTCTGATGAATTTCCAAGTCACACTCTTTTCAAATTGCCGACAATAAATACAGAAATGGCTTTTCTATCTAAAAAGCAAAGCGATATCACCATTTTTCACTTACTTTAATAGATAAAAATTAATTTCAGTCAAACTCCTATGTTAACAATGTTCTGAACTCCCCCAGATGATTTTTTCCTACAGATTTCGACGTTACCGATCGAGTGTGACGTAATGTTGGACATCTCAATCGAATTTTGTTCGATACAAGTGCAGAGCTAAAAATGATCAAGACCGTGGAACGCTTATGAAAGCTTTACATGAGAAGATTTTACAGGAAATATGATGCTTATGGGGGGTGGGGGGGGGTTCGGTCCATTCGATGAAAAAAATGCATATTTTTAAGAATTCTTTTAGGCGATACAGGTACTGCTAGTTTATTTTGACAATATGTAATTTATAGTACAACTTTTGGACTATATTCCTGGAAATTTATATTGAAAAATATTAAAAATTGAGCGAGTAACAGCGAATCTCCGGAGGCGCCTCGAAAAAAAGGTGTTTTTGCGGTGGACATGATAACTCGAGACAGAGTCATCAGAAACAAAAAATTCAAATTCGATTTTATAAAGGAGATATTTCTTGAGGTAACGCTGGGACGATTTTTTTTTCAATTTTTGAATTTTTGGTAGCATTTGGAAGCTAAAAACACGATTTTTGCTAAAAAAAAATCGATTAATTCGTTATTGTAAAATCAACAATTATTTAAAAAAACGAAAAAGGCTCCAGCGTTACCTGGGGAATTATGTGATGAACAAGTGTGCAAAATTTCCAAACGATCGGCCCAATAGATTTTGAGTTATGCTGTCCACCGACTTTATAAATGACACTTTTCAGGAGAACGTTTTAAAGTAAGCGCGCCGCACG
>CAJFCO010018424.1:310200-332475 GCA_904066015.1 Synergus gifuensis | reverse complement strand
CGACTTAAGGGATTTCAAAGGATTTACGAGATTTCATTGGATTTTCAAGAATTTCAAGGGATTTCATAAAATTGCATGGAATTTGATGATATTTTGGGAGATTCTCAGTAGTTTTAAGCGACTTTAAGATATTTTATGAGATATTAAGTAATTTTAAGGACATTTATTTCCAGAAATATTAAAGGATTTGGTGAGATTATATTGGATTTTCAAGAATTTTAAAGACTTTATCGAAATTTTATGGAATTTCATATAATTTTAAGAGATATAATGAGACTTCATGGGATTTTGAGTAATTTTAAGTAATTTTAAAGAATATTAATTTATTTTGTAAAATTTAAAGGAGTCCCATAAAATTTCATAGGATTCTAAATAATTTTAAGGGTTATAACGATAGGTTTTGGAATATCAAAGAATTTTATGGAACATCAAGGAATATCAAGGAGCATCAATTGAGTTTACGCAATTTAAAGGAATTTTACCAAATTTTGAAGAATGTTAAGGGTATTTTAAGATATTGTATGGGATAATTAAGTATTTTTAAAGACTTTTAAGGGATTCAAGGGATTTTACAACAGAACTTCATAGAATACTAAATACTTTTACGAAATTTCATTGGATTTTCAAAAATTTTAAGAGATTTCATGACATTTTAAAGGATTTTGTGATATTTTATGGGATATTTAGTAATTTTAAAGACTTAAGGGTGTTGGAGCCAAGTTCTAATCTAAAAATTCGATTTTTTTTCACTCAACAAATATTAAACTTGGAATTCTTTCCCTCTGTAGAATTAATCAATTTTTAACTAGAATTATGCGTACAGAACGAAAAAATATCTAATTTAAATATTTTTTAAGTAAAATGAAAATATTCAATTTTGAAGTTAAATTTTGAATTCTTCGTTTTATGAAAAAAGTATCGAAATTAAATATTTTTTCGCTTTGTATGCAGTCTTATATTTGAAAAAAGATTAGCGCTTAAAATATGTATCTATAATTTTCGTTAAGTAAAATGGAGAATCGAATTTTGAGCTTAACACTTGGGTCCAACACCCTTAAGGGATCGACTGATTTTACGAAATCTCAGTGCATTTTCAGGAATTTTAAGAGATATAATTAGATTTCATGTGATTTTGATTAATTTTAAGGAATATCAGGGAATGTCAAGTGATTTTACGAAATTTAAAGAAATTTCACCAGATTTTGAAGGATAATAAAGGCATTTTAAGGAATTTTATGAAACTTATGAAGATTCCTCAAATTATACAAGGAATTATAAGTTGTTATATTTCAAGAATTAAAAATTCTCAATTATTTTGTCTATTATCAAAAGATGTGCAAAAACGAGAAATTAATCGCTCATAGAGCAATTCTTAAGAATTAAAAATTAAATTTCTTAATACTTTTCGGATAATTATCGTGACGAAACGAAAGTTTCGGTTAGATCCCTGAAACTATGCAGAGGAAAGATAAAAAAATAAACGAATGGATTTGAAGGAATATTCATGCTCCTCGCCTTTGGTGAAAATTCAATCAGTTTCAAATCAAGATTTGGTCTACATGCGAATGTTTTGTATTCACGATAAACCAATAAATCGTATCTAATTATTACTATGCTGAAAAAAATGAGAATTCATTAAGGATAACAGAGATCAGTCGCTTTAGGAAAATGTTTTAAATTAAAGGATTTTAAGGATAATTAAAGACACTGTAGGCCACAAGAATGTTTTACTTTGAGGATTAAAAAGTTATGCCAATAAATTATTCCGTTGTAAGCTGCTGAAAATAAGGAAGTAAGTTAAGAAATTTAAGTATAAAAGCTACTACATTAAGATTAATAAATAAAAAATGATAGACATAATAGCTGAAAGATAGAAATGAAATTTGTTAAGAAACATTATACGAACTTTGCAACAACGGTGACAATTAATGATAACAGTTAATTATTTTTTTGGTAGAATGTGCATCGGTTTTTTACAGGCACAAACTTGCTAGAATTAATAAGTCGTTGTAGGAGGACATGCGTAGAGAAAGCTACGTAGAAGGTGCAGGATAATGTGAAACGCGGACGTAATTGACGCAACATTCCAAACATCTCTTGTTCTAGAATTAGACTAATTGTATAGAAAGAGAAATACGTAATTCTTAAAGTGATATAATTTACTCTTGGTAATTTTTTTTTTGACAATTTCTTTGGAATTTTATAGGAATGTGGAAGCAAAACAATTTTTTTTACATTTTAATTTAGAGTAAAGAAGAATATCGATATTTTTTATATTTTATATTTATTTCTGTTTAATTAGTTACATGTATGATATTTCAAATATTGCGATTACAGTCCAATATAAACCTCAAAATTCAAATTCGTCATTTCACTCAACAAATATTGTATAATTAGATAAATTTTCACTCTGTAGCGGTACTAATTTTTCAAATAGAATTGTGGCTACTGAGCGAAAAAATATCTAGTTTTAATACTTTTTTTTTTTTGTAAAATGAAAAAATTGAATTTTGATGATATAGTTTGAATTCTTCGTTTTGTGCAAAAAGTATTAAAGTAAAATATTTTTTCGCTCTATAGTCTAACTTCAAAGAAAACGTAGCGCTACAGAGCAAAAAAAAATTACTAATCAATTATTTATTAAGTGGAATAAAGAGAACGAATTTTGATGTTAGAACTTCGAACCTAACCCCCTTAATATTATATAGGGAAAAAAGTATTAAATAGTGTCAAAAGGAGTAAGAAATCACCTATTTACATTATACATAGTAGCTGTATTTTCTATTTACAAAGGGCGCCCTTCTGCTCAGATTGGTTTACAGTGCATTTGCGAAGTCATCTACTTTTGCGTAAGTGCATAACATGCTAGTATCTCTCTCTCTTCAGGGCCTATAATGTTGTGTAATCAAAGTATGTAATCCAAAGTGAAAAAGTGTGCCGTGAAAAATTTACTTATTATTATCATAAAATATCTCAAATTTCTTTGTACACCCTCGCAATTTTTTTAAGTGCATTAAAATTTCTTTTTAAATCCCTTTAAGGCCATGTAAGACTTACACGATCCCTACCTTAACGACATTTTTTTCTCTGCAACGATACTTTTATATTTATTGAGATATCAAATAAAAAATTTCTATAATTGAAGCTAAAAAGCATTAAGGTACGTTTATCTGGTCCCAAATATTGACACTTATAAAAATTTAAGACTAGATAAACATACCTTAGCATATTTTCATTAATTTTAGAAATTTTCAATTTGATATTTCAATAAATGTACAAGGTTTCAGAGAAAAAAATGTCGGTAAGGTAGGGATCGGGTAAGTCTTACATGGCCTTAAGGGCATGTGATACTTTACTATAAGAGTAATTTAGTTTCACCAGCTTTACATTTGCAATAATAAATATTTTTCACTAAAACTAGTCCATTTACATATGCGTGTACCAAACGGTAAATGGCCCAGCTTTAGCAAAAAATATTTATTTTTTTTCATTTTATTGAAAAAGTATTAAAAGTAGACTCTTTTTCACTCTATACGCAATTATACAATAATTCTTATACTTGAAAAATAAGTACCACTAAAGAGAAAAAAAAATTCAAATTTTTAATTTCTAATTTTAATATTTAGTAAATAAATTGACGAAATCGAATTTTGAAGAACTTTGATCGAACATCCTTAAGTTGTTTGAAATCCATATAAATGTTTTGAAATTTCTTAAAATATCTTAAAACTCCTTGAAATTCTAGAAAATTTTTGTAATCACAAAAAATTCCTGAAAATTCTTTGTAATCCTTTGAAATCATTAAAAATTTCTTGCAGTTCGTGGATATATCCTAAAATAATTTAAAATATTTGTAAACTGACTCAAATCCCTTATTAAATCTTTCGAAATTTTGTGTAATCTTTTTAAATTCTTGGAAAGCACCTAAAATATTTAAATTGAGTATTTTCTTATCGAAAAAGTTAAAAAAACGTTTCTTGGCTTCTCTTTTTATGCGTGTACGTGTATATGTGTGTGGAGAATACAAATAGAATACAAAAGGTGTGTAGTCAAAAATTGAAAACATTTTAGGCCCTGGCTCTCTTGAGCTTGTATAATATATCATGATAATTCACGATTGTGAGAGAAGATCATAGAAGTAACATCGAAAATGGGTAATCTCTGTAGGTGGCACGGTTATGTGTACATTCTTGTAAGAAGTATAGTAAATATTCTTATACATATTCTTTTGAATATTATTGTAAATAAAAATGAATTTAAAAATAATTGCAAAAATTTTTAAATGATCCCTAGAAATCTTGAAAATTAACATTCCTTAAAATCACTTAAAATATCTTAAAACCTTGAAAATTCTTTAACATTACTTGAATTCTGTTGCAGTCCTTGAAATTATTGAAAATCTCTTGAAATCTCTTAAAATCTCTTAAAATCTCTTAAAGTCTTAAAACCTCTTAACCCCTTGAAACCTGATCTACACTCAAAATTCGAATGATCAACGCCTTGTTTGTTCTTGAGAAATTAAAAACCCTAATTGAATATTGAATATTGATATTAAATAGTAGTGAAGAGAGTATGTGGTGAAAGAATAAGGAAAGTGTGTTTGAAAATAATAGATGTGTGTGTAAATTGTATAATAAACTGGCGAAACAGTAAAACTCGTGCCACCTCCGGAGTATCATGTAGTCCCAGGACAGTAACTGTACCTTCTTTGATGCGGGGTTGAAGCAGGGGTTTCAGATCACGATTGCAAAAGTCCTCTTTGCAGCACTCGATGACAAAGGTCGTATTTACCGAATCGCTCGTCATACAGAAGATCAGCGGCTCGGGCTGCGACAGCGACAGTTGTTTTTTCACGCACCTTCAAGTTCATTCCAAGCAGCATATTTAGAAAAACGATTTCGCAAATTGCACAGTTAAAAGGACACGAATATATTTTTCATATTCTTTCTCATTAAGAACAATTTCTTTATATTAGCTTAGAATAAGACAAAGAATTACATTGTCACATTGAGGGTCTTGAAGTATTAAAAATTAAAATTCTAATAATTAATGAATAAATTAGAAAAATCAGTTGAGCTTAGAATTCTGATCTAAGACCTTTAAGGCCACGTATTAGTTAGCCGATTCCTACCTTACCGGCATTTTTTTCTCTGCAATGCTGTTTCTATATTTATTGAAATATAGAGTTGGTTGGTTGGTTGAACAGTTCGGGCAAGGCGCCCCACCCCCGTAGGGCCCTACAGGCGCTCAGGCTAAAAGCCCATTGTGCCTAATCCCTTTACCCTTGACGCTCACTAACCCCCCAATCCAGTCCTCCTGAAGAAGACTAGAATGTCGCCAGCCTGTAGCGCCCTAATCTCCTCTGGTTCCAGCAAAGCCGCCCCGAGGATTTGGTATCTGAGCTCAGCAAGTGCCGGGCATCGACCCAGGACATGAAGGGACGTTTCATCGTCCCTTCCACATTTTCTATAGACTGTGCTGTTTATCAGCCCCATATTGTATTTTTGGTAATTCAAATGGTTGTACCCCGTGAGCAACTGTACCATTGGTTGGTTGGTTGGTTGGACAGTTCGGACAAGGCGCCCCACCCCCGCGGGGCCCTACAGGTGCTCAGGCTGAAAGCCTAATGTGCCTAATCCCTTTCCCCTTGACGCTCATTAACCCCCCATTCCAGTCCTCCTGAAGAAGACTAGAATATCGCCAGCCTGTAGCGCCCTAATCTCCTCTGGTTCCAACAAAGCCGTCCCGAAGATTTGGTGTCGGAGTCTAGCAAGTGCCGGGCACCGACCTAGGACATGAAGGGACGTTTCATCGTCCCTTCCACATTTCTTACATGCGGTGCTGTCTATCAGCCCCATCTTGTATTTGTGGTAATTCAAATGGTTGTGCCCCGTGAGCAACTGTACCATTAGACTTCTTTCCTGGGCCGGCTTAGGATATTTTGGGCCAAGTCGCTCCTGCGGCATATGCCCAGGAGGGTCTTCGCCTGCCTACATCCCTTCACCTGCGCCCAATACTTGTGGTGCTGTTGTACCACCCAGTTTTTGATCTCCAGCCTGGGACAGCTGGCTACCAGGCCCAGAAAGGGTTCTGGGCCGATTGGCCTTTTTACATTCCCACACCAGAATCGATATGATTTCCGGTTTCTCAACCGCTTTAATTGCTGCCTGGCTTTCAGAGCAGATGCTAATGCATCTGCCCCTTTTATTTTCCTCTATCAGCATCTCCGCACATCGGAGAATGGCATATACCTCCGCCTGAAACACCGTTGGATATTGTCCCAGTGGGATCGACATCCCCCTCTTGCGCGCGCTGTCATACAGTCCAGCCATCCGTAAACACGACGTCCCCTTGTAGGAAGTCCCCCCCTCCTCCTTTTTCCAGGCCTCCCTTTCAGGGATGCATGTCCGGAAGAGTTGGTCGGAGCTGTACCTTTTTGTTATTTTGTCCTGCCGCATCCTAAAAGTTGGCAGACTAACGATATCGCATCGCAGCCTAGTGTGTTTAGGCTCCTGCGACCATCTACCCGTCGCAGCAAGACATCCAACCGTCAGAGCCACCCCCGCAGTTATCGCTACATGCAGGGGCTCCTCACAGAGCACGAGGCCCACCGCCGCGATTGGCGTGGTCCTCATTGCTCCAGTAGCAGCCCTGAACACCAGCGCCTGCAGGCAGCCCAGCCTCGCTTGAACCGTCTTCAGCTACACCCTTGGCCACCAGACCACAGATGCATAGTGTTAAATATTCGGTTAGGTAAAAATGATTTGGATTTGACACACTAGAAGAGTTCTTGAATGTCTTATGACTTTTATTAAACCCTTAAACACTTTACAGATTCTCATTGGTTTTAAGTAAATTAAAACGTTTGTAAGAAAACTAAGCAAGATAAAATGTGTCGAATAAGAAAACAGAGGAAGAGTCGTTTTTCACGTGGCTATACTCGTCCGCCCTATGGTGCCCTGATTTTACAGAAAATCTTAAAATTCAATAAAACTCTAAATAAAGTACTTTCATTCACGACATTCCCCCTCCTGTATTCTAGGTACCCAAGAATACATTAACAAACATTGAGGGAACATAATTTAGAAACCGCGGATTATATACCAGGATATACCGTGGCTACTCGTCCCTTTTTCCATTGATTTCGAGGTGCATTTTCGTCCCAAATGACCACAACATCATCGATTTTGAGATCTCGCTGTTCCTTATGCCATTTCGAGCGAAGATTGATTGCTGGCAGGTATTCTTTAATCCAACGTCACCAGAACTGATCAGCCAGACATTGAGAAACTCGCCATTGTCTGCGAAGCATGTCTCCATCCGGGAACAGTCCAGGTGCTCCATGTGCTTTCTGTACTATTTCAGGTATCATCTGCAAGAAGTCGTTTGGAGTGAAACTTCTGCTCATCGTTTGGATCATCTGATACATGAGTTAGGGGTCGGCAATTGACCGAATATTCTGCTTCAGCTATCAATGTCTGTAGAATTTCTTCTTTGGGAGCTCTTTCTTTTAGTGTTGTTGATAGAGCCTTTTTTACGGAACCCACTAGGCGCTCCCAGCAGCCTCCTATATGCGGACTTGATGATGGGATGAAATTCCACTCTATTTTTTCTGATGATGTCTGGCGTAGAATCTCATTCTGGTCCAATTCCTGGACAGCTTTACGCAGCTCTTCCGAGGCGTCCCTTAAATTGGTTCCATTATCAGAATGGATCCGTTGTGGTTTTCCCCGTCGAGCCATCATACATCGAAGTGCCATGATCATGGAATTTGTCGTAAGCGATGCAGCTATCTCCAAATGCACAGCGCGTATCGATAAACACGTAAATAGAACTCCATACCTCTTTTCTCTATGGCGACCGATTGTAAAAAGCATAGGACCGAAATAGTCCACTCCAGTCTCTGTGAAAAGTCTGATGTTTGTCTGAAGTCTCTACGATGGCAACGGTGCCATCCTTGGCACTGTTGGTTGCGCTCTTTTATGTTGACATTCCCGACAGTCGTTCCAGGAATTACGAACTGCCGATCGAATACTGGTGATCCAATATTTCTCTCTCAAATCATTGATAACACGTTCTCTACCATTATGTCCAGCCTTAATATGATAATACCGGATCAATAATCTAGTGATTCTGTTTTTTCCGTCCAAAATTATTGGTTGTAAGGCTCTTTGGCCCGTATTTTCATTCTCGGTGACACGGCTATCCATCTTCAAAAACCCATTCGTAAATTTTGGTGACAAGGTACTTATCTTCGATGATAAAGTTAACTCTTTTCCGCCTTTCAGATGATTGTACTCTGTTGCAAACGATTTTTGTTGAGCTTGCTGCAATATTGATCCTCAGCTAGCTGGATTTCGGAAGCTGTTAATTCCCAAACAATGCTACCCTTTTTTATCTTCTTCCCGCAATAGTCAAGAAATCGTTGTACCCAGGCCAAGGTACGAACCATTGTGAGCCACGAAGAAAATCTAGAGACGTCAATCAACTCATCTTCAACAGTAACAACGAAAACAAATTTCGCTTCCAGTTCGACTGCATCTTCGTTATTCTTGATTTCCTGTAGTCTTGGTACAGGCCATTCTTCTTGCGGCCTAGAAAGAAACTCAGGCCCAGTGAACCAGCGACTTGAATTCTGCAATTCCTTTCGATGTATAACTCTCGTTGCTTCGTCTGCTATATTTTCCTTTGTAGGTACCCATCTCCAGTCTGTCATTGAGGTCGAATCCAAAATCTCGCCAATTCGATGAATTACAAAAACAGGATGTTTCCGTTTTTTAGAGTTGATCCAGCCTCAAACTGTCTGTAAATCAGACCAGAATACCCTGCGAGCAAGTTTCAAATCATGCTCTGCTGCTATAAAATTCGCAAGTCTGGTGGCCATCACCGCACTCTGTAGTTCCAAGAGGAACTGTCAAGTCTTTCATAGGAGCTGCTCTAGTTTTAGCCATTACCAATGTCGTCCTTGCTCCAAAATCTCCTTCTAAACGTAGGTAGGACACTGCGGCCATGGCTTGTATGCAGGCATCAGCAAACACGTGCAGTTCCACGCTGCGAACATCGTCCAAGTTCCAAGAATAACAGCGTGGTATTCTCAATGTTTCTGCGTGTCATATGCCCTCTAACCAATAATGCCATTTTTTATGAAGATTTTCTGGAATTTCTTCATCCCAATCCGTGCCCAAACGCCAGATATCTTGCATCATTATTTTAACTTGAATTGTGATCACAGCTAACAGACCTAAAGGATCAAAAAACGACTGAATAGAGCCGGGCAATCATGCCCGGTCCCAGTCTCCACGTTCTACCGAAGGCCCTTCTACACATCTAGAAGGTTACAATGAACCTTCTGCACCGCGCTTCCAGATCACTGATATATATAATACACTGGATATACGACTGAATGGTGAGAGCGTGAGGCAACTTGAAAAGTCGAGCCGCCATGTTTTAGAGGGATTTTTAGTGAAATATGGCGGGAGATTCAAATGTATTATAGAGGAAAATTTAAAATTTGTAAGAAAAAAACCTTTAAATGCAATTTATTATTAACAAATTAAAGGTAAAAGGTAATAATTTCAATAATAAAAATAATTAAACATTTATAAAAAAAAGAAAGCCGATAGGATTATAATATTTATTTTTTTCTTCTGTTCAAAGGCACAATACAAAAATTTCAATTGTAGAATACAATAAAATTGTATTAACTAAATTAATTTAATAATTACAAAAGCAAAAAATCAAATTAATATTATGCAATAATATGCATAATTAAATTATATCTAATGAAAATGGATACTCATAATAACTTATAAAATAACGTATGCGGTATAGTGAAAGAAAGATTAAATAAATAAATTTGTAATAAATATTTTAAATTATACCGACCAAAATTATATTAAAATTATAAAAATTATAATAATACATTATAATTATACAAATTATTTAAATTATACCAAAATTTGTAATAAATATTTTAAATTATACCGACTTCCTTTTTTTTAAAGCATTCAATTATTTTGATTAATAAAATTAATATCTTTTATGAAAATTATTCATTTTACAATTTTATTACATTAATTTGTTAATATTAAATTGCATTTAAAGGTTTTTTTCTTACAAATTTTTAATTTTCCTCTATAATACATTTGAATCTCCCGCCATATTTCACTAAAAATCCCTCTAAAACATGGCGGTTCGACTCGTTCAAGTTGCCTCACGCTCTCACCATTCAGTCGTGTATCCAGTGTATTATATATATATCAGTGTTCCAGATGCTCCGCCCAGCTCAGTTTCTTATCTAGGATAGTTCCCAGGTATTTCACCGACTGGGCTACTCGGATCATCTTTCCGCCAAAGGGGCCCGTTACCGTAGCCACCTTATATTTTCTCGTGAAGGCTACAGATCAGTCTTCTCCGGGTTGACCGTCAGCCCTGATGCTACACACCAGAGCTCCACAATTCGCAAGCCCGACCTCGCGAGATTCATAAGGGTGTCCAAATGTACTCCCCTATTCAGGATCACAAAGTCGTCCGCATACCCTTGGGCATAAAAGCCCTCCAAATTCAGATTTCGGAGAAGTCCATCCACGACCAGGCACCACATGAGGGGCGACAAGACCCCCCCCTGTGGGCAGCCCCTGGACGTTATTCCACCGACCCTACTGCATCCCCATTCCGTCGAGAGACGCCTGTACCGCAGCATGCTTTGGATCCAGTCTGTAAGCTGTTCCAGCACGCCGCACTTCAGAGCCTCTCTGCATATGACTTCCGGGGGAGTGTTGCTGAAGGCCCCTTCTATATCCAAGAAGGTGCCTACCACATACCCGCCTTCCCCTAATTGCCGCTCGATTCTTCTAACAGCCTCATGAAGGACCGTGTCGACCGAGCAGCCTACCTGGAAGGCATGTTGACCACTGTGAAGTGGTTTCCTTGATAACACCCGATCTCGGATGTACCTCTCGACCAGCTTTTCCAATGTTTTCAAAATGATAGATGTCAAGCTGATCGGTCTGAAGTCCTTGGCAGCAGTGTAGCCCTCATTTCCCGGTTTGGGTAGGAAGACCACTCTGTTGCCCTCCATGCCATTGGCACGTGCCTCAGTGCTATGCTAGCCCTGAATACTTTCCTCAGGGGCAGTTGCAGCTCCTCCAACCCCTCTTGTAGAAGAGCCGGGTATACTCCATCCGCCCCCGGTGATTTGTAAGATTGAAAGGTCCTTACGGTCCAATCAACCTTCTTAACCGACACTATGTCGGACGCGAATCCCCAGTCTGCCCTTCTACCTGGGTCTACCTGGTACACGTCCTCCTAGTCCGTTGAGATAATCTTAACACCCGGGAAGTGCACCTCCATCAAACGCCTCAGACAATCCTCCTCATTCTCAGCAAGCTCACCCGTTTCAAGCCTTATAGGCCCTAGACGAACCTCTGGGTTTTTTGCAAGGATCTTATATAGGAGGGAGGGCCGTCCTGGGAATTTTTTTCGTTTCCTCACAGAACTTCCTCCAACCTTCCCGCTTATATTTGTTGATCATGTTCTTATATTCCTTCCGGGCCTTTCTATATCGGTCCCAGTCCGAGACCAACTTGGTTTTAAAAGCCCTATTGTACAGTCTCCTAGCCCCTGTCCGAAGGGCCTCCGGGTGTTTATTCCACCATTGTGCCCCTCGGCCAGTGCCCACCGCACTAATTGAACAATTATTTTCGAACGCTGTGATTAGGGCTCTCTGCAGAAAATCTGCAGCCAGCTCCAGCTCATCAGTCGTCCCATATTTTGAAGGAAAGTCCACAAGCCTACCTTGGAGTTCCTCTTTGAAGGCCTCCCACTTAGTATATCTGGGATTTCTCTTCAGCTGTACCTCCGGCTTCCTGAGGGCCAGTCGAAAGATGAGCTGTTTATGGTCTGAGAGCGACTCCTCCGCAGACACTTTCCAACCTCTCACCTTATCCACTAGTCCCCTTGAACAAAGCGTCACGTCAAGAACCTCCTTCCTGCTTTTGGTCTAGAAGGTGGGAACATTAACTCGATTTAAAATCTCCAGATCCGTGCCCGCTAGATATTCCAACAGAACCTTGCCCCTCTCATTGACCCCCGTGCTTCTCCATACCACATGGTGTGCGTTAGCAACGCACCCCAAGAGCAGCAGGATCCCCATACTTTGACAATGTTGCACCAGAACCTCCACCTCCGGCGGCGGAGGTCCAGTTGGAGCATCCCCCGGGAAGTATGCCGAAGCTATATAAATCTCCATCCTTTCTCCCTTACTGCCCCTGAGCCTTGCCCTAATAACCGCAAGGTCTCTTGAGCAAAACTTTGGCACCAGTAGCACATCCATGTCTTTGACGGCAATGCACGCCCTTGGCGAAATAAATATAGAGTTAAAAATTTCTAAAATTGAGGTAAAAGCATTTAGGTACGATTATCGGGTACTAATTATTTACATTTATATGTCCATAAATGTAGAAATAGCATTGCAATGGCAAAATGTCATTCCTATCTTACCTAGCTAATAAATTCCGAACTAATAAATAGATGCCCTTAAATTGTAAAATTAAATGAATTACAATTTTGAATTGTAAACAAAAACCTAGGAACAATCTCTAGCATCTTCAAAATATCTATCGAATTGTCAAATTAACTTGTTCTAAAATATAGTTAGAAAATGTTTAGTAGGATCCTCAGAACCGAATTAAGAAGAGTTAAAAATAATGCAAAAAAATGCAAAAGAAACCCAACAAATTCAAAAAAAAAAAAAAATTCAAAAGGATCCAAAGGAATTTAATGGAATTCATGCGAATGGAGCCCCTTTATCTCCCCCTCCCCTTCTATCCAACTTTGATCCTGAGGATCCTTATGATCTTCATACATTAGCGTTTTTTAATCATAAATTCAAACAATTGTAAGATTTACAGTAAAAAAAAATTAAGTAGGATTGTTTCAATTTAATTAACTGGGTTTCCTGTCAATAAAGCAGCTTAAATTTCATCATTTATTTACATAAAGGCATTAGTTCCAAGTTCTATCTTAAAAATTCACTTTCCTCATTTTACGAAAGAAATATTAAAACTAGACATTTTTTTACTCTGTGTTCATAATTTTATTTTTAAAGTGCATAGCGGAAAAGCGAAAAAAATATCTAATTATATCTAATATTAGTTAAATAGAATGAAGAAATCGAATATAAAGATTAGAACTTGGATCTAACACCCTTAAGCTCGAAATTATGTCTTGTTTGGGTCTAAATTTAAATCTGGAAAATATATAAGTCCTCTAATAACGCCGGGAAATAAGTCCATTCTTCGTTTTGAATCGAGTCTTTTTTCTATAATACAAAAATATTATATTATATTATATTTTCCGCGTTATTAACATTTTTAAAACTACATAATATAGATTTTCTGTGTACGGCGAAGAAAAATAGATTTAGAAACGAGGCGGAATTTTTTACTTTCTGACAATCCTCCTCATTCTCAGCAAGTTTTTTTTACGCTTTTTTTTTTTACTTTCCAATTAATAAATATTTCTGCTATTTCACATAGCTAATTTGTGTTAAATGATACTAATTTTTCACTTAATCGATCTGTAGAAATTCAGTAGCAATTATTGAAATTTCATTACTCACAATATATTTACAACTCAGTCGTTTTCTGTAACACAAGCATAATTTCTACTTTCATAGAATTCACGATAAATTTTAAAGAATTTACAAGCAATTCCAAATAATTTAAAGGAAATTATAAATTCCAAACGATTCAAGGTGAATTTCTCTGAAAAGGTAGCTGAAATGATGTCTGTTACAAAAAAAAAAAAATATTCATACCACCTAACATGTTGCTCTTTTATTTGTGAAACCTGTTTCTAGTTTAAAAAATTGTTTTAAAATCATAATTTGCGAACGAATTTTTTGTTCACAACTATACTCTTTTTTACTCTTCGTGTTTCAATCATCTAAAATAAAAACGATTCATTGACTAAAATATCGGGCGGATTAGAAAAAATCAAAGAACGTATACCGTTTTCTTCATTAGAGTTAATATTAATAATAGTTATAAAAAAAAGCATCACATAAATTGGGTTAGTTAACACACTCCATACTCTGCACTGCAAATTTATCAAAAATAAACCAAAATCAAGCGAAATAGGAATTTTCATTTTTCAAAAGTTACATCTCTGGCTAAAATTTTGGACAGAAATTCTATCTGGACCAAGTTGAGCCAATCCTAACCAATTCGAATCAATCCGTATTTTCAATCAGAATGTCTCTGAATTTTCGGATTGGATCGCACTTATTCGAATAGAACTCCTATCCAAAACTCTCGCAGAGCAACTTAAAAAAATGTATTTCAGTTTGAAATTGAATATAATTCTAGCATAATAATTTTTTCATCTTCCGTTTTCGATTGTTTATTTAGTTTCACAGTAAAAAAACGTTACTTTCAACTCCTCGCTTGTGTCATTAAATTGACTTTATTGAATCACATAATTTTTATGAATGAAACATCTGTGTTGCATGGAATTTTGTAGAATATAAAGAGTTCAAAGGAAAGCTTTTCTTTTACTGCGATCAGAAACGCTTCACACGAAAATTACTAATTCTCACAGCTACGTAATACCTGGACTAGGAAGTTTTAAATTGATGTTGCAGAAGTTTCTATCATCACAATACGCTTTGGAATCACCGGCTTTCAATGGCCTTTCCGGTGGAAACCATTGACTTCTGTCATAACATCCTCTTAAAAAGAAAATAGCTTTTATAATAATTTATAAAGAAAAACTAACAAAGTACCTATTAAAAAAATTATTTAAAAAAAAAACTGCAAAAACTAACGATCGCCTTTTGAAGAAATATCTAAACCACATTGCAGTCATCACACCGCAGTTTTTTGCTCAATTTTTTTTTTAAATTTTATTGATACTCGTATTATGAAGAAACTAGTAAATTTAATACGAGCCGAACGACTTCTATAAACGGGAGAGTCAGGTAGTACCAGTCACTTAAGCTTTTTTTATCAATAATTCAACTGATAGTGAGAAAATATTAATACATAAAACAGGTTAGTCTGAGAGTGAATTTAGACATCCCAATCAAAACCGATTTAATACTTTTTAAATTGAATTTTCAAGTATTTTATTATTCATTATATATTATTATATTATTATATTATATATTATATAATTATATGACAAAATCCAGTTTCCAAAAAAAGGTTTTTTTAAAGAAATTTCAAGGGGGATATATCTAATATGATGTCCTGAAAAATTGTCCGGATTTTTAGTGAAATTGATTTTTCGACTATGTATAACTTCTCAAATAATAAAAATTCAAAGTAGACGTCACGAGAAAAAAAATTCCCTGTATTGAGACGAATTGATTGGTCAATATGATTAATGTATTTCATTGTAAAATAAGAAAGTTATGGTTACTTGTAATTCAGGTGGCCTAATATTAATACATTTGATTAATTAATTAATGCTTCTTCTAAGAGGAAGCAAAGTGCTCATTGAATGAGCACAAAAGTTGATACAGCTTCACAGCTAATTAAATATTATAATATTATATATATTTATTATTTATAAAAAGGTGACAAATTACCAAAATAGTCTGTGATGACTGATATTGTGGAATCTCCGTAATATCTTCAATAAAAATGATTCCATTTAATTATTAATAATTCTAATTTGACCTTATTTATTTTTCTCTGAAAGCTTATTCCCTGCAAACTTCACTTCTTTCTTCCTAAAAATTACAAAAATCGCATGACGAACCGTTCGCAATTTAAAAATTTAAAAAGTAAATATGGCTTCCCTGTTTCTGAACGACGTAAAATTAGTTTATACCGGCTAAAACTGGAACGCATGTTTTGTTTCATTACTTACTTTTTTCGTAACTAAATAAATTTAGATAAATTGGGTCACGATGTAAAATTTCTCACTTAAATATCCCTGACAAAGGTTTCGGATAGAAATCCTATCCGAATGAATCGAATTTATTCTGAGCTAATCGTCGGAAATTTTCATTCAAGCAAATCCGAGTCAATCTAAAATCTAAATAAATTCGAATTAATCCGAATTAAATTTTTCAAAGGGGATCAGATTGACTCGGATTTGCCCAGTTACAGATTTCGAATTGGCTCGGATTCATTAGGATAGAATTCTTAATTAAAAGTTTCATCAGGGATTATATTAAAAATCTTATGAACTAATTAATATGGTTAATGTTTTTAAACTCAGTGAGTATAAAATCTGATAAAATTTTAATCCAATTATTTTTTCGGAAAAAAGGTTTTCACCCTAAAATGCTGGAGAAAGATTTTTTGTTTAAAACAGGTTTCAATTTGACCTTTCTATAACGACCCTCGCCTCACTTTCCGCGAAAATTCAGGTCATGGAACACAGAAATTATCGTCATTTATCAAAATATTTTTTACACTGTACTTAACATTGATGAAAAGCAAAAAATAGTCGTTGACCTATAATGAGTTTATTAAAAGTTCATTTAAAGCGAAAGAACATATTCCATATAGTTCATTATGGAAATGAATTTACCTGTATGCATGAGTAACAACACCGCGATCCAAGCTGGTGCTAGCGAAACAATAGCCATCTGTAATGCAAGTGTGGTTGCTCTCTGTGCAAATGTCGCAATGACATTTCAAACCTGTAAATAGTGAAAAATATAAATACCATAAAAATAGTTTTATACTAATAAAAATAATATATTATGCACATATGTTATTTTTTTATAGGCACTGACTATTCTTACGTACAAATTTTAAGCATTTTGAAACCAAGTTCTAAATCCAAAATTCGATTTCCTCCAAGTTTTTTGAAATTAATAAAAATTTTTCCTGGTACAGGATGCACAGTGCATTATAAGCTCAAAAAAGGGGAAATAGGGTGATTTTTTCACGAATACGTGAAAAATAGTTTATTTAGGGGCATTGGACCCAAGTGTTAAGCTCGAAATTCCATTCTCCATTTTACTCAACGAAAATTATAGATAAATATTTTTTCGCTCTGTAACGCTAATCTTTTTTAAAATATAAGACTGTATATAGAGCAAAAAAATATTTAATTTCGATACTTTTTGCATAAAACGACGAATTAAAAATCTAGCTTCAAAATTCAATATTTTAATTTTACTTAAAAAATATTTGAACTAGATATTTTTTCGCTCTGTGCGCATAATTATAGTTAAAAATTGATTAATTCTACAGAAGGAAAAAATTCCAATTTTAATATTTGTTGAGTAAAATGAAGAAATCGAAATTTTTAATTAGAACTTGGCTCCAACACCTGTAAAGAAATGTTATATTTTTATTCCTCTCTTTATAATTATAATGTTATACTCAGTCAATTTTCTAAATCTACTCGAAGCATATTAATTATTGTTTTGTTTACAATGCAGAATTATCACAGAATCATCTTAAAATAGAGATTTAACTTCTACACGGAAAAAAAAGTGTGGCTATGGCAGGGAAGTTTTTCCTTATGATAGCTAAACATATAGCTGGAAACGAACGAGGAAATATAGGAATATCCTTATGCCAGCCAAAGTGAATATCTTTGACAACTTTAACTGTTCTAGCGATATCATATAGTCGACAAACACATATAATATAGCTGGCACAGAGATATTGCAATTCTAAGTCGGACTATTGTAGGATATATAGCTATTGTAACCATAAATGCTATAAATGGGAATACCGAAAATAATTAAAATTTGTTTATATAGGTTAGGCTAATGTCACATAAAATGTTCCCAATGTTATACGAAACAGAAAGTATTCAATGTTGGATCGAAACTATGAATATTTCATATAAATATAAATTATTTGTGTACAGAGAGAATAATGTCTATAATATATATTTTTTTAATTTTGAGGTTAAAACTTGAGCCCAAAACCCTTACTTATATTTTTTAATATTTGATAAATTTAATGTTATATTAGTAAACTTGTAGAATACACTACCATACATATGTAATTAAAAACTAAAAACATGGTTTCCAAACAAATAGAATTAATGATTGCAACTATAATGTTCCTTGCAATGTATAGAAATATTGCACTCTAACATGAACCGCCATTTTAACATATTTCATCACATCAATTCGCAGGCATTTGTAATATAGCTATTAGAAAGAAAGTCAAATTCACGATAGCTGACAAATATGTGGCTGCTGAGAGCATATATATTCCTATTTCAACTAAATCGTTTATTTAATTCTACAATATTGAAAGAATATCTAGTTTCTTGAAATTAATCATTTCTCTACCTTAGCAATTTTATTAAAAGTGCTGGTTTACCTAAATAGTTCATATAGTACAAATAAATTCTTCGCTTACTTTAGGTATATCAATTACTTAAATTAGGGTTAATGTTCATTCTCTCGTTCGCCTGGTATTAATTTTTTTCCGTGTACACGTTTCTTTTAATTCAGTCTACGAATTTTATAAGCCTACGTGAAAATTAGATTTATAAAAACATTTTTTAATTACAATGTGGAGAAATATAAATATCTTGAAATTTTAAAGGAACTTATAGCATTTAAAAATCGAAGCGAAGAACATTAAAGCTTTTTTGGCCCACAATGTTGGGAAACAGAAATATCTTTTAAAAACAGATCTACAATCTAGATCTACATCTAGCCAAGAAACATTTAAGATTTTTTAGTTCTCGCGATAGACAAATATATGTATTTGTATTATCTAAACTAAGTTTATACTAATTAGTCTATGTAACTAATTTAGACTCTATAGTAGATATGACCAGGAAGTTGGCAATAGATACATTAAAAGTACAAGCAAAGTAAGAAAACAAAAATGAATTTTTCTTCGTAATTCAAATATAGTACTTTTAAAGAAAAAAGGGGAAGATTTTCGAGAATAGGGGAAAAAGGGCGAATTTATAAAAAAAGGGGGAAATTCCTCTAAAATTTTACCAACTTCCTTGGAGTACGAAATCATTTAGAAAATTTGAATCAGTCTGAGGCTTTCATGAATTCGCATTCTTAAATAATAAGAAATTTCAGATTAAAAAATTAACAAGGTTTGCGATGATTACAAAATGAAATGATTACAAAATTTTGTGTGAAATACAACAATATAACCTCAAAAATTTCAGTCATGTGGAAAAATGTCTAAAAAAAATGAAAAAATTTCTGTTCAATCGTAGCTTTATAATAAAATCATCTAAATTTTGAACATCGTTGGAAACACATCATTCCAATTCAGAAATAAGTTTGCTAAATTCACATTCTTAAAAAAAAAACCAATTCACTGAAGTATCCCGGCAACAAGGTGTGTATTGAAATTAATTAAGGGCGTTGGACCTTTTTAGCTCCAAATTCCATTCTCCATTTTACTGAACGAAAATTATTGATAAATATTTTTTCGCTCTGTAGCACTAATCTTTTTACAAATATAAGACTGCATACTGAGCGAAAAAATATTTAGTTTCGATACTTTTTGCATAAAACGAAGAATTCAAAATCAGTCTTCAAAATTCAATATTTTCATTTTACTTGAAAAATACTTAAATTAGATATTTTCTCACTCTGTACGCATAATTCTAGTTAAAAATTGATTAATTATAAAGAGGGAAAAAATTCCCATTTTAATATTTGTTAAGTAAAATGAAGAAATCGAGTTTTTAGATTGGAACTTTGCTCCAACACCCTTAAAATGATTTCGAAATTTAAAAAAACGCAATTGCTTTGAATTTAAAGCGTTATGAATTTGAGTTAAATTTTCAACACTTTAATCCAGTTTAATTCTGCAGGATTGAATATTATATTGAAATATTGATAATTTTATTTTGAGAAAGGGATTAAATTGACTGCAATTTTCACAACTGCCTTAGAAAATTAAGCAGAATTAACTTGATTTCAAATCCATCACTCGCATTGGAATTAGAATGTGTTCATTTTTGGTAGAATTAACTTAAATTCAAATCTATCACCCCTGTCAGAATTAGAATATTTTCATTTTTGGTCGCAGGATTTAACAGAATTGAAATGAGAACGTACATCGATAAAATTAATTGATATGTTTTCGTTCAAAAACGGCATTGCTTTGAATTAAAAGAGTAGAAAAATCGCCCATATTCCAACTACTTTCTATTCAGTTTAATCCACTCCTCACCGGGATTCGTTTAATCATTTCTTTTTTCCGGGGTTTATGTGAATTTTTTAATGTTTTCGTTAATTTGTTTCTTCTCTGCAAGCACGTGAGTCTGGAATAAATAACAAAAGAATAATTCCAACAAAGTAAATAGCGAACTATACCTACCATTGACAAGTAGCGGCATGTGAAATAAACATATAAGTGCTATAGCAACTATGTCCGCTTGCATCTTGTAGTAGAGTCTCATCTTTTTTCCTTTTGTCTTCCCTTCCTTGACAAAACAAGATCATAAATCGTTCGCTGTTTGTCCACTCGCTTCACCAGTATTAATCTGTATTATATTATTGATATCCGATGTCCAAACAACAACAACAACAACAACAACAACAGAAGCAACAAGAAGTTGACCTTATCATTTTGCTCTCCAGAAGATAAACAACTCTCCTCGTAAATTCGTACTCGTCCTCGTTATAGATGTGAAACACGTGAAACACGTGAAATCCACCGGCCGAACACCTTCCACAATACTCGGATTTTCAGGCTCTCAGCTAGCCTCATTCGCGATACGCATTTAGTCTGTATATAAGATAAGATGTATATTAGAATTACATTGTGTATTTACTATCTAATTCCTTCTCAGAATTTAAAAATAGTTTCTTCAACCTCAGAGTTGAAATTGAGTGAAATTCTTAGATATTCGATGGAAATTTTACACTTATAATCACACTCGCAAATCTACACTGGGCATAACGACATACGGATTACGGCCATTTTTCTGTGAGAGATAAAAAAAAAAACTTGGCGAATAGTTGAATTTTGGCATTTATACACGACCATTTAAGGTTTTATTGTAAGTTTTATACGTTTCAAGGCATAGTAAGGCCAGTCAATTTTACAATCTTTCACAACTACAATTGCAACTGCACTTGCATCCCCCTGGCACTGTGATATACGCATATAAAATGTTTACGAATTTGTAACACCACTACTACAATAGCGGTGTTGCCACAATGATCATTGAGATTGTAATCCAAGATGGCATTCAAACTTCAGAAATTGTTCTCTTGACTACCGCGCTACCGTGGTCGCAGTGCGTTCTAATCAAATTTTCGCGCGAAATTTAAATTATTGCAATTCATATTGCAGTGGAATACCGTCAAAGTTTTCGAATTCGAACGGAACTCACTTTCTATTTTGCGGTGTTAAAAAGAAAAGTCCGTTCGAATTCAAAAACTTTCACAATATCGGAATTGGAGTCCCAGTTTTGGGTTGTAAAATTTTATGAAAAATTGTCCAAATGAAGTTTCAAATATTAAGGCGGGAAAATTGAAAATAATTAATGGTGTTGGAGCCAATTTCTAATCTAAAAATTCGATTTCTTCATTTTACTCAACAAATATTAAATTTGTAATTTTTTCCCTCTACATAATTAATCAATTTGTAACTAGAATTATGCGTACAGAGCGATAAAATATCGAATTCAAATATATTTTAAGTAAAGTGTGAAAATATTATTTTGAAGTTAGATTTTGAATTCTTCATTTTATGAAAAAAGTATAGAAATGAAATATTTTTTCGCTCTGTATGCAGTCTTATATGAAAAAAGATTATCGTTACAGAGTGAAAAAATATTTATCTATAATTTTCGTTGAATAAAATGGAGAATGGAATTTTGAACTTAACACTCAGGTCCAACGCCCTTAAAAATTGAAATATATAAGCATGCAGTTTAAATAATTAATTCATTCGATAAATAATAAAGTAACTTATGTACATAAATTAATAAATAATTTCCATAAAATTTCTAGATTTTTATGAAACCAGGGTTCAGTCGACATTTTTAAAAAATGCAAAACAAATAAAGACTTTTTTGCACTTTATACTGAACTAAAATCTAAAATACATATTCCCGAAACCAAAAATATTCCGAAAATAAAAATTCCGATTGATAATATATTATATTATATTATTATAATATATTACATTATATCTTCTATGTATAGAAGAAATTTTCTTGACCATCAAAAGAACCCACCAAATTCAAATAAATAATTTTGAATTAATGGCGTTGGACCCAAATGTTGTGCTCAGAATCCCATTCTCCATTTTACTCAACGGAAATTATGGATAAATATTTTTTCGCTCTGTA
>CAJFCO010018424.1:253531-279282 GCA_904066015.1 Synergus gifuensis | reverse complement strand
ATGTGATTTAAAATCCCTTAAAATCCCAGAAACCTTTTTAAATCTCTTAAAATGTCATGAAAACCTTAAATTACTTAAAATTCATTAAAATCTTTTAAAATTCACAGAAACTACTTGAAATCTCTTGAAATTCCTTAAAATTATTTGAAATCTCATGAAATTACACTAAATCTTTTCAAAATAATAAAAATATTTTTAGAGTTCTCTTAAAATCTTTCGAAATTTCATGAAAACATTCAAAATCGCTTAAAATTATTGGAATCTTTTAAAATTCTTAGAATCCTATTAATATTATTCTTAAAAATTTCAAAACATTTAAAATCCCTTAAAATTCCCTAAAGTTCTTAAAAATCTTTAAAATTTTTATGAATACATTTAAAATTTCGCGAAATTTTCTGGAATTTCTTCAAATCCTACGAAATCTTTTAAAAATCCTAAAAAATTCTTTTAAAATTCCTCTTTGATTCAGATTTGATTAAGAAAATGATTGGTTTTTTGTTTTTTGTAAAATTGTTAAATTCTCTTAAAACACTCAGAAATCTTTTCAAAACACTTAAAATTTCATGAAAACCTTCGAAATCCAAGTGAAAATTAGCAAAATCTCTAAAAAAAATTCATAAAAACCTCTTGGAATTTCTTAACATTTAAAATCTCTTAAAATTCTTAGAAATCTTATCAAGTTTCATGAAATCTTTAAAAATTCTACAAAATCTTTTAATGATTAAAAAAATCTCATAAAATCCCTTAAAATTTTACTACAACCTTCGAAATCCTTTTAAATTCTACAAATTCTTTTGAAATCTCTCAATAAAATTACCTTAAAATTCCCAGAAACTCCTTTAAATTCTTAAAATCTACGACAACATTTAAAGTCTATTTACGTCCTTTAAAATCCATTATCGTTTACAATTCATTGGAATCTTTTAAAATTCTTAGAATCCTATTAATATTATATTCTTCATAATTTCAAAACATTCAAAATCCCTTAAAATTTACTAAAGTTCTTAAAAATCTTTAAAATTTTTATGAATTCATTTAAAATTCCGCGAAATTTTCTGGAATTCCTTCAAATCCAATCTTTTAAAAATCCCAAAAAATTCTTTTAAAATTCCTCTTTGATTCAGATTAAGAAAGTGATTGGTTTTTTGTTTTTGTAAAATTGTTGATTGTTTATTATAAATTTTTTGAACATAATTACGATCTAACAAGAAATACGAGTTTTTATTCCAATTTTAGACCTTAAAAACTCAAATGAAAGCATTTCAACGATTTTTAATGAAAAACCCAGTTTAATTTTTTTAAATTATTTCTTTCAATTGCATGATTAAAACAGTTAAAACATTCTTCGTCTGGCATGGCAAAAAAGTCATGAGCACTCGTTTATTTTGAAATTTTGAAATTCCTCGAAATTCCAAAATGTGATATTTAAAATCCCTTAAAATCCCAGAAACCTTTTTAAATCTCTTAAAATTTCATGAAAACCTTCAAAATTACTTAAAATTCATTAAAATCTTTTAGAATTCCCAGAAACTATTTGAAATCTCTTGAAATTCCCTAAAATTATGATAAATCTCACGAAAGTGCACACAATTTTTTAGAAATAATAAAAATCTCTTGAGTTCTCTTAAAATCTTTCAAAATTTCATGAAAACATTCAAAATCGCTTAAAATTCATTGGAATCTTTTAAAATTCTTAGAATCCTCTTAATATTATTCTTCATAATTTCAAAACATTTAAAATTCCTTAAAATTCACTAAAATTCTTTAAAATCTTTAAAATTTTTATGAATTCATTTAAACTTTCGCAAAATTTTCTGGAATTCCTTCAAATCCAATCTTTCAAAAATCCCAAAAAATTCTTTTAAAATTCCTCTTTGATTCAGATTAAGAAAGTGATTAATTTTTTGTTTTTGTAAAATTGTTGATTATCTATTATAAATTTTTTGAACATAATTACGCTTTAACAAGAAATTCGAGTTTTTATTCCAATTTTAGACCTTAAAAACTCAAATGAAAGCATTTCAACGATTTTTAATAAAAAAAACCCAGTTTAATTTTTTAAAATTATTTCTTTCAACTGCATGATCAAAACAGTTAAAACATTCTTCGTCTGGCATGGCAATAAAGTCATGAGCACTCAGTTATTTTGAAATATCGAAATTCCTCGAAATTCCAAGATGTGATTTAAAATCCCTTAAAATCCCAGAAACCTTTTTAAATCTCTTAAAATTTCATGAAAACCTTCAAAATTACTTAAAATTCATAAAAATCTTTTAAAATTCTCAGGAACTACTAGAGATCTCTTGAAATTCCTTAAAATTATGAGAAATCTCACGAAAGTACACACAATTTTTCAAAAATAATAAAAATCTCTTGAGTTCTCTTAAAATCTTTCAAAATTTCATGAAAACATTCAAAATCGCTTAAAATTCATTGGAATCTTTTAAAATTTTTAGAATCCTCTTAATATTATTCTTCATAATTTCAAAACATTTAAAATCCCTTAAAATTCTCTAAAGTTATTAAAAATCTTTAAAAATTTTTATGAATTCATTTAAACTTTCAAAATTTAAATTCCAAAATTTTTTGGAATTTCTTCAAATCCAATCTTTAAAAATCCCAAAAAATTATTTTAAAATTCCTCTTTAATTCAGATTAAGAAAGTGATTGGTTTCTTGTTTTTGTAAAATTGTTGATTATCTATTATAAATTTTTTGGATTCCAATTTTCGACATTAAAAACTCAAATGAAAGCATTTCAACGATTTTTAATAAAAAAATCCCAGTTTAATTTTTTTAAATTATTTCTTTCAATTGCATGATCAAAACAGTTAAAACATTCTTCGTCTGGCATGGCAAAAAAGTCTTGAGCACTCGTTTATTTTCTCTTGTATCAATAGATGGAATAGCGAGTTGCAAAAGCAAATTCCAGCCTCTTAATTATTGAAAAAAGACTGAGGAGAATAACTCACCTTTCGCCCATCCCGTCAATACGTTTCCAAGGTAAGCAACTTTATAACAGGGATCATACTCCGTAATGGACGCATTTCCACGGTGTCTTTTCCACAATCTTCCTAATCCTCTCTTGAGTGACCTCAGGGTCCTTTGGCCAAATTCTTTTCCAGCTGATGCATTTTGAAGGGAACCGGAAGTGCCGTCCTCAACAGGATCCGCAACAACGTCTCCCATCGCCTTCATAGTCCCCAATTGAAGCAAAAGTTTTTTCTTATCAAATTTACTTCCTCCTTTTATAATTTTTATTAAATTTCACTTTCACTTTTGTTAACCGCTATAATCGCCAATTGCGATTAGGGTTGAAAACCGTTCACCACTGAATTCTCAGACATTGCGCGAACTTCCATATCAGCACGTTGTCCGGTTTCTACTACATCGTGTGTCGCAGCCGAATCTCGAGCGGAGGTAAAAAAGCGAGCGAATTTAAGTCCCGTTCACGCAATGACTCCCTCCCTCCAACTGTTCAACTCCCTCTCCAATTATTACTGGAGCTCTTATCTGGTTTTGTAAAAGAGCACTGTTTACTGTTTATTTTTTCCCTGAGGTTGTTTATGGTTTTTGGAAGCTTTGGAATATTTTCTAAGGAAGAGGAACTTTTTTCTTTCTTTTTTGATTTTCCTGCGATCTCGTTCAGATGTATTTCTATCGATTTTTTTTCCGAAGAACTCGCTTTCTCCAGTCTGCACAATTATGTCTGGTTATCTAGAAAAAGAAAAATAAACTCCTTTTAGTAAATGATTAGTAATTACATCATGATTACATGTTCCTTCAAACGTTTACATGGTTCTCATTATATTACGTAAAATTATTGTCTATGTTTGAAAGTCAAAAGGTGTATGTGTGTGCGCAATTAAAAAATAACATCCCTGGAAGCTTAGATAATTGTCCGAAAATCAACTTATTAATCTTCCTATCTTAAAAAAGTGGTGTAACGAAATGTCTCGAAAATCTCGCATATATTATTGTTGGAAACCTGATTGGCTTTTGAATGACTTGAATTCTCAAAAAATTTCATGAAATCCTTAAGAATTCTACAATACAAAATTTTTTAAAAATCGGAAAAATATCTTGAAATTTCATTAAAATTATTAGAAATATTATAAAATACCATGAAATGCTTTAAAATTTCAAAAGAATTGTTATAAAAATTTCTTAATTTCTCTTAAAATGCCTTAAAATCCCTTAAAATTTCATGAAATTTGACGATAACATTCAAAATCCTTTTTAATTCTACGAAATTTTTTGAATCATAAAAATATTTTGAAATCGCTTAATAAAATTACACGACAAACTCTAAATCTTTCAAAATCCATATATTATTTTATAAGTTAAAATTCCTAGAAACTTTTTGAAATTTCTTAAAGTTCTACGATAATATTCCCTTTATATTCTTTAAAATTCATTAAAATTATTAGAAATCTTGAATTCTCTTAAAAAATATTTAAAAATCATCAAAATTCCTTACAATCCGTTAAAATTTTTTGAAATTCCTCGAAATTCCACGAAAAATTTTCAAATTCATTAAAACCCTTATAGAAACTGTTTAAAGTCTCCTAAAATTTTACAAAAAACCTTCAAAATCTCTGAAAATTTCACAAAAAAACCCTCAAAATCTCTTAAAATTCGTTGAAACCTCTTGAAATTCCTCTCTAAAAAAAGAGGTGTCACAAAATGTTTCGAAAATCTGGCATACATTGTTTACTACTTTTTTAAAATCCTTTAAAGTATTTTTATTTCTTGAAATTCTTTAAAATCATTATAAATCTCTTGAAATCCTTTAAAAATTCGAAAAAATCTTCAAAATAATTAATCTCTTAAAACCCATCTTAAAATTCGTGAAAATCTCTAAAAGTATCTAGAAACCCCTTAAAAAGTTTTTGAACATTTAAAATCTCTTAAAATCACTAGAAATTTCATCAAATTCCATGAAATCCTTGAAAACTTTACAAAATCTTTTTAAAATTAAACAAATTTCTTGAAAACCCATAAAATTTTACGAAAACCTTCGAAAATCTTGTAAATTCTACAAAATCTTTTAAAAATCATAAAAATATTTTGAAATCCCTTAATTTTCTCTGAAAAATTTTTTAATTCTTTACATCCAACAAAATATTTTAACAGTCATACAAATCTCTTAAAATCTGTTCAAAGTCGTGAAAATCTATTAAAATTCCCAGAAAATTCTTTAAATTCTTTAAAATTCTATGTTAACATTTAAAGTCTCTTGTTTATATCTTTTAAAATTCTTTAAAAGTATTAGAAATCTCGTCAAATTCCAGGAAATCCTTAAAAATTCCATAAAATCTTTTAAAAATATGAAAAATCTCTTGAAATCCCTTATAAAATTATTAGAAATCTCAATACATAAAATCCTTAAAAATGCCAAAATAAATAAAATCATTAAAGACTCTTGTATTTTCTTTAAATTCCTGGAAATTCCATGACAACACTTAAAATCCTTTAAAATTCTCAGAAACCTTCTGAAATTTTGAAAGTCCTCGAAATTCCACAAGATATAAAATCCCTTAAAATCACAGAAACCTTTTTAAATCTCTTAAAATTTCACGAAATCCTTCGAAGTTGCTTAAAATTCATGAAAATCTCTTAAAATTCCCAGAAACTACTTGAAATCTTTTGAAATTCCTTAAAATTATTTGAAATCTCATGAAATTACACAAAATATTTTTAAAATAATAAAAATATCTTGAAATTTCTCTTAAAATCTTTCGAAATTTCATGAAAACATTCAAAATCGCTTAAAATTCGTTAGAATATTTTAAAACTCGTAGAATTTTATTATAATATTATTCTTAAAAATCTCAAAACTTTTAAAATCCTCTAAAATTTCCTAAAGTTTTTAAAAATCTTTTAAATTTTTAATAGAATCTGTAAAATTCCGTGAAATTTCCTAAAATTCCTTAAAATCGTGCGAAATCTTTTAAAAATCCTAAAATATTATAAGACAGAGAATACGAAGTTTATGAGATTTATTGAAATTTTAGAAATATTAAGGGATTTCACCGTATTGAAAGGAATTTTATGAAATTTATTGTGATTTTCAGAAATTTTAAGGGATTTCACCAGTTATTGCGGTTTTACAGAATCTAAAGAAATTTCAAGAGATTTTACGAAGTTTCATTGAATTTTCAGTAATTTTAAAAGATTTAATAAGATTTCATGAAATTTTGAGAGTAAAAGGGAATTTTGAATAATTTTAAAAGGTTTAAGGATATTTTAAAAAGTTTCAAGTAATTTCATAATTTTATTTTAATTTCATAATTTCAGAGAAATACGTGTAAAATCCAGAAATTAATATTTAATAATATTTAATAGATAATAGATTTATCAATTGATTATAACATTCTAATTTAATTAATTTCAAACTATCTATTATTAATTAATAGATAATTTACAAAATATAATTTGGTTTGCTTAATATAATACTTAATTAAATTAAATTTATATTTAGAATTAAAATTCAAATAATACAAATGCTTTAGTTATCGTCAGGGTAAAAAAATAGATGTTTCAGTAATCGAATCATTAATTCAATGACAGGATATTTAAACTCGCTATTATAAAAATCATACTTTTTCATACGGAGACAACAGGAATATTTATTTCATGGAAAATATTTCGTTATCTGACGATAACTAAAGCAGTGACGATTACTGATGCATTTACCTTATTGCTCTAGTGAAAATAAAAAAGCAAGGAACAAAAAATATTACTTGAGTCTGAACCAGTTTTCAAATTCCAAAGACGGGAATAATTTAATTTTTTTTTATTTCCTGCTCCATTCCTATCCTAAACTCTTCTTATTTAATTTTGTCATTCGTGAATTATTTTCTTTCTCATTACTTATTTCATCCATTCACAATAGCACATAAATCGTTATTATGTTTTCGCATTAACTCTAAAATTTGTAATTTCACGCTTTGATAATTCTTTCCCATGCGAATTTAGTGAGATTAAAATCAAGAGTCGACTAATTTCCTTTTAAAATGCGCTCATCGAAGAGTTTGACGCCTTTCTCAAGAACTGACACTGAGTCAGAATGCAGGTTCACACATTCAGAGGATGATGAATGATCTTGAAATTTTTTTAGCGGGTTTATTGTGGACTTTTTTGTAGAGACCCTCGCTTTGAGATTGATGAGTAAACCTTCTCAGGTGGTCAAGTACCGTAAGGTCTATAATTTCTCGAGTTATATTTTGAACTATTAAAGACCAAAACATAAACAAAAAAGTAGTTTGTCAATAACAATACTGAAAAGTAGACAGCGATAAATCAATTGTTTTTTTTTTTTAAATAAATTCCAAAGGAAGTTTAAAGAAAAATATGACAGACAAAAAAATGTAAAATCGTAGGCAATTATGATCGCTTCTATACTATCCGGTGGAAATTGTATAATTTTCCATGCATTCACTCATTGTTTACCGCCTTTCATATTTTTGCATATTGCACAATGTTTTTAGAAGTGTCTACAATTACATAAGTCAGTGTTGATGAAAAAATAGCGGTTTCAATTTCTAAATAATAATAATAATAATAAATAATGAGTATCAACTGTAATTTTTATATTCAAGTTCATATAGTATGTAATAAGGTTCATATCTAACAACATATATATATCTTTATATCTTAATCTAATTGGGTTTATGGAAATTGTGCGAATTGTGTGAATGTGTCGAATTTAAAAACAAAATCTTCATATTACTTTCGTTGTGTGTTTATTGTGATTTTCAGAAATTTTAAGGGTTTTTACGGTTTTATTGAATCTATAAAAGAAATTTAAAGAGATTTGGCGAGATTTCACTAGATTTTCAGGAATTTTAAAGTATTTAACTATATTTCTTGGGATTTTAAGTAATTTAAAGTATGTTATGTTAAGAATTTTTAAAAGATTTCAAGAGATTTTACTTTAAAGAATTTCACAATATTTTGTAAAATTTTAAGTAATTTTAAGGGATTTTTCGATATTTTATGGGATATTAAGTAATTTTAAGAACTTTAAAGAGATTTAAGGAATTTAACGAAATTTTATTGGACTCTGAGTAGGATTTTGAGTAATTTTAAAAGATTTTACGAATTTTAAAAAGAATTTTATGAAACTTATTGAGGTTCCTGAAATTAGACAAGGAATTACAAGTTCTTATAATTAAAAGGTTAAAAATTCTAATTTATTTTGCATACTTTTGATTTTGCTTCCTCATAGAGGAAGCTTTGTGGTGGTGACAAAATCCAGTTTCCTAAAAAAGGATTTTTTTTCAACATATTTTAATGTCAATATATCTAACATGATGTCCTGAAAAATTGTCCGGGTGTGTGTGTGTGTGTGTGTGTGTGTGTGTGTGGGTGTGTGGGTGTGTGTGTGTGTGTGTGTGTGTGTGTGTGTGTGTGTGTGTCACGATCCAGCAATTTTTTTAAAACGCGTAGAGATAATTTGATGAAATTTTGCATAGTTATTTCATTATACACCTAGTTGAATATCTTACAATGGTTTAACAAAATATTTAATTTTACAACTTTTATGTACTTTTATAATTTTCTTAAAATTCATTTTTTCACTATAACTTCTCAAATAATCAAAATTCAAAGATGATGTAAGGAAAACGTAGATTCCTTGTGTTGAAACGAATCGATTGACCTATATTATTAATGCATTTCATTAAAAAATAACAAAGTTATGGTTAATTGTATTTTCAAAAATTAATTTTTCGACTATAACTTTTCAAATAATCAAAATTTTGACTTGACATAAGGAAAATAAATGTTCCTTGCATCGAGACGAATCGATTGGTCTATAATATTATTTCATTTCATTGAAAAATAACAAAATTATTGATCTATTTAATTTTGAAAAATTCGTTTTTCAACTATAACTTCTCTAATATTCAAAATTCGAAGCTGACGTAAGGAAAATAAAGGTTCCTTGCGTCGAGACGAATCGATTGACCTATAAGATTAATGCATTTCATTGAAAAATAAGAAAATTGTGCTTTATTGTAATTTTTGAAAATGAATTTTTCGAATATAACTTCTCAAATAATCAAAATTTAATGTTGATCTAAAGAATAATTAATGCTTCCTCTATGAGGAAGCAAATCATATTTGCTTACAGGAAGCAAAGTGCTCATTGAATGAGCACAAAAGTTAATACAACTTCACAGCTAGTTTTAATTTTTCTTAAAATTCTTTAAATTCTACGATAACATTTAAAGTCCCTTTACGTCCTTTAGAATCCATTAAAATTATCAGAAATATCATTAAATTCCATGAAATCCTTAATATTATATAAAATCTTTTAAAAATCAAAAAACCCCTTAGAATTATTAGAAACCTCATAAAATTCTTAAAAACTCCATAAATTATTTTTTAAATTATTAAAATCTCTTGTCTTCTTTTAAAATGCCTGGAAATTTTATCACAACATTTAAAATTTCTGAAACCTTTTGAAATCTTTTAAAATTCCTCGAAACTTCACAACAAGATTTAAATTCTTTAAAATCTCTTAAAATACCCAGAAACCTTTTCAAATCACTTAAATTTTCACGAAAACCCGTGTAGAAAAAGCCCTATTTGACCCTACTACAAGGCAGGCTCTAGTCGGGGGCTAGTTGGGTTATTATTTTGACTAAGTAACTAGTCGGGGACTGGTCGAGGGTTAGTTGGGCTTTTTTTTGTCCAAATTCCAGTCTGAGGTTGGTCGGTGGTTAGTTAGGGACTGGTCGGGCCTTTTTCTTGACTAATTTTTGTGCGGGTACCGGTTGAGCTATTTTTTTGTCAAAATTGCCAGGCGGGGGCTATTCAGGCACCGGTTGAGTTTTTTTTTCTAAAAAACTGAGAATTTTAACAATAATTTTTTTCTTTTTTTATAATAGCCTAATCTTACAATTTTTTCGTTTTCATAAGAAAAGAATTTTAAATCCATACTTTTAATTATATTTTTAATGCAAAATTCTCACTATTAAATAAACATAAAACTTTAATATAAACAAATTCTCTCGTAAACAATAATTTTCGAAATTTGAATTTATGCGAATACAAACATTTATTGAAAATTAATTTAAAAACAATTTTAATTAAAGAATTTTTGAAAACACTTATTCATAAAATGTGTAAAGCAAAAAATATATCTATCGCTATATTCCTTGCAATTATCTCTGGATTTCATTGAATAAGAGCTTAGTTGAGTTTTCGTTCAGGAACTCCAAGTGGTTAAATAGCTCAGGCAGTTAGGGCGTGCGTTTAGGATGTTAGGGTCAAGGGTTCGATCCCCAGCGAGGTGCGATTTTTCGAAGCGTGTTAGCGTGCGATTATATGTGTAAAAGACCTTGCGGTGTCATTGTGTAATTTAAAACATAAGTTAAGTACAGTGCTTATTATAAAAAAAATTTTTTTTTTGTAAACAGTAACTACGACAACTATAATAGCCAGTACTCTATCAGTAGTTTGGCAGAAATATACTGGTCAGTACTGGGCCAATCGTGAATTTCTACCTGGGAGAAACTGGTGGAAAAACTTAAGTAACATTTAGAAAATTTAAGCTAAATAATAAAGAAAGAGTAGTGGAAAATTCAGATATATTATTATAGGACTGACGTATTATTATAGGACCCATACTAGTACCCGATTAGATCCCGACTAGGACAAGTCGGGTCATCCGACTAGCCGCCGACTAATCGAGCGTGACGTTACTGGTCGGGGGCTAGTCAGATGACCTGACTAGCCACCGACTTTAAGTGGGGTCAACTATTCGGGAACCAGACTAGTTCCCCATTTCAATTTCTACACGGGAACCTTCGAAATCGCTTAAAATTTTTTAAGACCTCTTAAAATTCCCAGAAACTTCTATTGAAATATTTTGTAAAATTTTAAGTAATTTTAAGGGATTTTACAATATTTTATGGAATATTAAGAAATTTTAAGGACTTTAAAGAGATTTAAGAAATTTAACGAAATTTTATTGGATTTTCGGTATGATTTTGAGTAATTTAAAAAGATTTTACGAATTTTAAAAAGAATTTTATGAAACTTATTGAGGTTCATGAAATTAGACAAGGAATTACAAGTTATTATAATTAAAAGATTAAAAATTCTAATTTATTTTGCATACTTCTGATTTTTTAATTTTTTGATTTGAAATTGTGTAGAATTCTTTGTTAAAATATTTTTTGTTGTTTGTTAAAAAATTGTTTCTTGTGGCAGGTTTTCAGTTTTAACTAGTATTTTAATTATAATTTATAAAAGAAGGTTTTTGTTTTCTTTTGTTTACTCTAAAATGGCATCGGTAAATCCTTAAAAATTCCATAAAATCTTTTAAAAATTTGAAAAATCTGAAAAATCTCTTGAAATCTCTTAAAATTATTAGAAATCTCATACATAAAATCCTTAAAATGCCAGCATAAACAAAATCACTAAAGTCCCTTGAATTCTCTTAAGATTCCTGGAAATTCTATGACAACATTTAAAATTCTTTAAGCTTCTCAGAAGCCTTCTGAAAGTTTGAAATTCCTCGAAATTCCACAAGATATAAAATCCCTTAAAATCCCAAAAACCTTTTTAAATCTCTTATAACACGAAAACCTTCGAAGTTGCTTAAAATTCAAGAAAATCTCTTAAAATTCCCAGAAACTACTTGAAATCTCTTGAAATTCCTTAAAATTATACGAAATCTCATGAAATTACACAAAATCTTTTTAAAATAATAAAAATCTCTTGAGAGTTCTCTTAAAATCTTTCGAAATTTCATGAAAACATTAAAAATCGCTTACAATTCGTTAGAATTTTTTTTAATTCGTATAATTTTATTAATATTATTCTTCAAAATTTCAAATCATTTAAAATCCTTTAAAATTCACTCAAGTTTTTAAAAATCTTTAAAATTTTTATTAATTCCTGTAAAATTCTGCGAAATTTCCTGGAATTCCTTAAAATCCTGCGAAATCTTTTAAAAATAATAAAATATTATAAGCCAAAGAATACGAAATTTACGAGAGTTAATGAAATTTTATAAATATTAAGGGATTTCACCATATTGCAAGGAATTTTATGTATTGTGATTTTCAGAAATTTTAAGGGATTTCACCAGTTATTTCGGTGTTTTAATTTTAATTTATAAAATGGTTTCTATTTTTTGGATATTATAAACAAGAAAATGGAAATAAAAAATTCGTCAGAAAAGACGTCTGAATCTTCAGTCCAATTATTAACTTTTGTTTCCTTACAAGTTATTGTTTTAAGATTTTTTGAATCTTTTAGCCACACTTTTTATCAAAACGAACAGCTAATTAAAAGCCTAAATTACCAAAATATAGAAAATTGATTATAACTTTAAACATAAAATAATAATTTTTCATTTCTTCTAAAAAATATTCTAGATATTAAATGGTAATATCTAGAAGTTATTCTAGATACTTAAAATCTATGTTTCAAAAATCCGAATTCAAATCTCAGTGAAAATGCAAATTATAAATGAGTTTTTCCGGCTCTAGAACATATCCCCTTAATACTCGTTTTTCAGATGATCGATTTCAATGGTAACGACGTAATGTATAAAGATTAACTGTAGCTTTTCGTTAACTGTCAGATGCATAGTATGATTGGAAGCGTTACGTCGTCGTTGGTTTAAATTTAGAAGCTTTCGTAAATGACGTTGACATGTCGTTTAAATAATATCGAGCACAATTTTTAAAATCGTATCTTTATTCATCATTACTTTACTATTTTATTAAAAAGTGAAAAAGTTATGGTTATTCTTGATTTTGAAAAATTGTTTTTTCAATTGTAACTTTTCAAATTATCAGATGACCTAATATTAATACATGTGATTAATTAATTAATTCTTTCCTCCTAGAGGAAGCATTAAATAATATTTGCTTCCAGGAAGCAAAGTACTTATTAAATGAGCACAAAAGTTGATTCAATTTCACAGCCAGTTTAATTTTTACTTGGATAAAATAGATTAGATTTGATCAAAATATGGGTTCCTCGTCCCTAGGCGGAAGTTCTTGTGTTTCCATACTTTTAAGGTTTCTAAAGCCTTATGATAAAGTGAATCATTATCTCTTTATTCCAATCTTGAGAAATACGTTTCGACAAAGATGTCTTATTGTGTTTATCATACTACAATTTTTGTTTACGAGTTAGAGTCTACGGACTGTGCTTCTGTATCCGGTTTAAGAATCAGGACGAATCGTCTATACTAGATGCTAAGAAGGCGCGTGTATTCAGTGTCCTTCCTTCATTTTTATGAAGCAACAGGCTCACAAAGTCGTAAGGCTGCAGGTATACGTGCCGAGAATTGTAAATTATTGGCCAGTATAGGCTGAATGTTGTCAGTAGGACCGTGCAATTTTTCACGTAGTCATGCAAAACGATGCAAACGAGCCCATTGCCCGAGCCAAAACAACCAACTGAAATCTTCCAGGATTCCAAGGGGAATTGATTCCAATTTCAATTCGACATTACGATTGAATGTGAATTACCAATACATCCAACATTGGCAATTTATTATCATTTACATGTAAAATATATACAGTTTATCGTAACTTCTGTAATCAGAACACATCAGATGATGTTTCAACTGTTTCAAACAAGAAATATGTATATTTATCTATGTAAATATGTACATATGCTCTATGAATTAAAAATACGGAAGTATTTCTTTTCACAGGAATATATCGCTTTTTCAGTAAATCTTTTTCATATTTTAACGACCAAATTCATCGAAGACTTTCTAATTATAGAGAAGTAGAAATAACAACCTCCGTATTTCACTCTCAGCAAAGTACGTAATAGCGAGTAATATAAATTAGAAATAAACAAAACATATTATTAGCATTTGCTTTAACAGATATTTCCGGTTCGATTAATAATCGTTTGTGTGAATTTTGAATTGAAAAGTACTGGTATCTAGACGACAATTTTGCTTTGCATTAATTCTATTTCTCCTCTTGCTGACAGAAGCTATAGATGAATATGTAATTAGTGGATAACAATGGTGGAACCGTTAACAAATGGACTCTTGACAATCAATAACAAGTGACGCAAAACATCTTCTGTTCAAAGAATTTCATTATTGACTCAGTCTGCAAAAAGTAAACTGCAGATACTAAATGGACCAATTATAGAAATAACTATACTTTAACTATCTATCGACAGTTAAAAATAAAATAATCCGACTTGGATACTGAGATATTACATATTTTTTTATAGAGTCTTTAAAGTTTTGAAGAAAGTATCCTGTCTTTAAAAAGTGGTGTAACGAAATGTCTCGAAAATTTCTCATAAATTGTTGCTAAAGTTGAAAAAAGAAAAAGAAAAAGAAAAAGAAAAAAGAAAAACAATCTAATAGCGCAATAAAATTTCACGAAAACCTTCGAAATCCCTTAAAATTCGATAAGATTTCTTAAAACTCCCAGCAATCGTTTAAAATCCCTTAAAAATCCACAAAAATTATTAAAATCATAAATCTCTTGATGTCCAAATTAAGATTCGCAAAAATCTCTAATAATTCCTAAAAACCACATGGAATTTCTTAACATTTAAAATCTCTTAAAATCCTTAGAAATCTTATCAAATTCTATGAAATCCTTAAAAATTTTACAAATTTTTTTAAAAACTAGAAAAATAAAATTACATGACAAACTTCAAAATCCTGTAAACACCATAAAATATTTTTAAACTCATAAAAATCCCCTGATAACTCTTAAAATTCGTGAAACCCTCTTAAATTTCCCAGAAACTCCTTCAAATTCTTTAAATTCTACGATAACATTCAAAATCCCTTTATGTACTTTAAAATCGATTAAAATTATTATAAATCTCATTAAATTCCATGAAATCCTTAAAATTCTATAAATCCTTTTAAAAATCAGAAAAAAAAACACTTGAAATTCCTTAAAGTCCCTTAAAATTATTAGAAATCTCATAAAATTTCACAAAATTCTTAAAAATTCCATAAACTATTTTTTAAATTATTAAAATCTTTTGACTTCTTTTAAAATTCCGGGAAATTTAATCACAAAATTTAAAAATTCTCTGAAACCTTTTGAAATCTCCTAAAATTCCTGGAAACTCCATAACAAAAAAAAAAAAAATTCCTTAAAATTTTTTAAAACTTCCAGAAATCTCAAATCACTTAAAATTTCACGAAAACTTTCGAAATCGCTTAAAATTTGTCGAAATCTCTTAAAATTCCCAGAAACTTCTTAAAATTCTTTAAATTCTACGATAACATTTAAAGTCCCTTTACGTCCTTTAGAATCCATTTAAATCAGAAATGTTATTAAATACCATGAAATCCTTAAAATTCTATAAAATCTTTTAAAAATCAGAAAATCCCTTAAACTTATTAGAAATCTCATAAAATTTCACAAAATTCTTAAAAATTCCATAAACTATTTTTTAAATTATTAAATTGTTTTGTCTTCTTTTAAAATTCCTCGAACCTTCACAACAAGTGTGACGTCACGTCACTTATTATAATAAATTATTAACATTGTATTCATCTTAAGAAATAAGAATCCGTACATCCGATTATTGATACGATACCTTATCAGAGGGTCAAAGAACTCGAAGGTTGAACCAGCAGCTCACCCCAGAAGCAATCAACAAATTGAAATCATTGTCTAACCGTTCAGGTTGGTTCCAAACTTATCTCCAAACTTTTGTTAATAAACAAGCTTCGATCTGTTTTTCACGTAACAAGAGATTACACGTGTTCTTCGCCATTGGTCACCGGACGCTGAAAACCAAGTGCGTCACCATGGACCCTAAGGTGTCCAAACCTTTTATGACCTTCGCCCCCTCAAAAAAGTCCTATAAGAAGGAAGGTATCTGCGGCTTTAGTCAGTATTCGTCATGGCTATCAACTCGTCAGCCGTCGTCGTGATTACCAACTAGTCAGTCTTCGTCGAGATTGTCAACCTGTCGTCCTCGAGATCTTCACCTAGTAATCTTCGACTTTCAACGAGATTCTGCATCCAGAACGAATCTCTGTCCGTTGATAGTTTGACGCGACTCCGGTCCTACGTCCTAAATCTGTAGGCCCGTCAACCAATCCGTTTCAAGTTCCCGAGAATCCACGTTATTAATCCAGGGTTCAGTCAAGTATTTAATCCTAGTGTCAAATCCAAGTGACACAGTGTCCCCCTATCCAAGTGTCACAGTGTCCCAGTGTCACATAATCCAAGTGTCCCATTATCCAAGTGTCTCAGTGTCCCAGTGTCCCCCTATCCAAGTGTCCCAGTGTCCCAAGAATTTAGTCCCGAATGTGAGCCTACTAGACGGCTGCCCAGCGGAGTCTTGAAGTCCGCTACTAGTCCAATCTTACGTGCAGTTCTCCAATCCAGGCGCTACCAACGCTGTCGTTCTACAAGGTCCAGAGACATCCATTGCCGAGAATACCAAGGACATAGCACCTGAACATTAAAAGGATACCAGCCGCAAGGCTAAAATTGTAAGTCCCCTATTTCATTTTCTTATATTACCCGATTTACACGCTCTTAACTTTATCAACCTTTTTCATGCTGCTCAAAGGATTCCTGACAAGGCTCTTTCTCCTCTTGATTGAAATGTTGTAAACCTCCCCCTTTACTGTAAATGTTATTGAATAAATGTTTCAATTGTAAGCCCTAAATTCGCTCTATTCAGTTATCCTCATCCCCGACTCTAGTAGCATGGTGTGATAATCTTATTATCCCGCTTGGCTACCGGATAGAAAACGAGGAACAACTCTTATAATATAATATATAGGTGGGTGAGTCTTTTATCTCGGACGTCACACAAGATTTAAATCCTTTAAAATCTCTTAAAATACCCAGAAACCTTTTCAAATAACTTAAATTTTCACGAAAACATTAGAAATCTCTTAAAGTTCTTAGAAACCTCTTAATATTCCTCAAAATTTTAAAACATTTCAAATCCCTTAAAATTAATTAGCTTTAAAAAATCTCTTAAAATGTCAAGAATTCCATTAAAATTCCGCGAAATATCCTAAAATACCTTAAAATTCCGAAAAATCATTTAAAAATCCAAAAAATCTTAAAAACTTCATAAAAATCACTTGAAAATTTTCAAAATCTATTAAAGTTCCTAGAAACCTTTTAAAATTTCTTTCTAAAAAGGTGGAAATGTCTCTAAAGTCTCGCATAAATGGTTATTTTAAATCTACCTAAATTTGAATCAGCGAAATTATATTGGTTTTTGAATGACTTAAAGTTGTAAGAAGTAAAATAAATAAATAAATAAATAAATACATAAATAATAATGTTGGCTTTCTATAGTGTATCAAATTTTTAATGGCGAGATGTTCAGTTTAATGCATTTCATGATTTCATAAGTGTAGAAATTTCAAATAATGCGTTCGACATTGAACAGTGTTAAATAATTGGAAACCTTCAACATTTAACTGTCTATTTGAAATGAAAACAAAACTCAAGAATAAAACAGATCGTCTGTTATGTCAAGTAAAAAAATGCTTCATTCACATAATATTCTCCTTCTTTATGGATCTCGCTTTTTGCAATTTTTAAAACCATATAATTGATGAGGTTCTTGAGAGATAAGGGGGATCAAATTTATTATTCTTGAAAAGTATATGATAATTCTTTGAAAGTAAACTTTTGTATAAGGCTTTCTTGTTTCGTTCTTCACATACATGTTATCCATGTAGTTTGAAATTCCCCGTCCGCATTCATCTACATAGATAGAATCTTTTGGTCCGGTGAATAATATAGAAGTATTCGATAAAGTGTAAGTTGCACGCAAGGAATCTTGGTCACGAATATGACGATCGATATGTACACATATGTATATCACAATCCTATATATGTATCTGAACAGGTTGAAGGTAGAGTGGAAGGTCTTGAGCAGGTGTTTAACTTCTATTCAGACAGCCTAAATGCCCAGGATAAGCACCGTGCAATAAGAAAGAACAAAAGGACGACCAATTTCAGTTTAAAGATCTTCCTTCAGATTTCAACTCATGCCTTCAATGCAAGATTCTTGAATTCTCATCATTTTATAATGAATAGAAAGTGTTTTTATTTATTTGACAGTTTCCTATCTTAAAAAAGAGATGTTACCAATATATCGAACACATTGTTCACAGAAAAAACAAGGCCTGAAAGTGTTTACAGTTTGAGTCAGTTTTTAAGCTGAATTTAAGTTTAAGTCAGTTTTTAGTCTTGTTTTAAGACTAAGATATCTTAAAACAAGAGAAAAAACTTACTTAAACTTAAATTCAGCCTAAAAACTGAATTAAGCTGTAAACACTTTCAGTTCTTGTTTTTTCTGTGTTGTCGAAAACCTGGTTGGTTCCTTTGGAAATTGTGTTTTTGTGAATGTATCGAATTTGAAAGCAATCTTCAGACTATTTTCCTTGTCAAAACGATTATTAATAAAAACGTTATATAGAGATATAAAATAATTTAAAGTAATAAAAATAATTATTTTGATGTGAAAAATAAATGATTAGTGATGCAAAAAAATATTTCAAGATATTATACCTAATAAGGTTAGTGAATATTATTCAAGAAATTAAAAAGATTACTTGTAGTGAACTTTTCATGTGTTTTTTATATCAGTTTTTAATGTATTAATACTCGTATTTTTAATATATTATTTATTATATGTATATGTATTCGTATATTTACAGATCAGTTCCCATCAGAATTATGAGATTTTATGGGATTATAAAGTAATTTTAAGGGATGTGTCCATATATTTTGTGGAATTTTAAGTAATTTGAGACTTTTAAGAGATATTTAGGAATATTACAAAACTTGACTGGATTTAAGATATTTTAATAGGTTTAATGAGATTTCATGGAACCTTGAATAATGTTAAGGAATTTAAAAGGGTTTTTCGAATTTTATTGAGATTTTAAAAATATTAATTGATTTCACAGTATTTTGAGGAATTTTATGAAATTTGAATGGATTTTACGAAATTTCCTGGAATTTTAAGTAATTTTCGGAGATTTTACGATATTTCATAGGATATTAAGTTATTTTAACGACTTAATGGTCTTCAAGGAATTTACGATATTTCATTGGATTTTCAGGAATTTCAAGGGATTTCATAAGATTGTATGGGATTTTAAGTAATTTGAAAGAGTTTTAAAGAATATCAAGGGATTTTACGGAATTTCATGGAATTTTAAATAATTGTAAGATATTTTAAGGGATATTAAATTATTTTAAGGACTTCCAAAGGATTTTATGAGATTTCATGGGATTGTCAGGAATTTTCAGTAATTTTAAGGGATTTTACGATATTTTATTGGATATTTTTTTCGGTGATTTAATATTTTATGGACTTAAAAGATTTCAAGGGGTTTACGAGATTTCATTGGATTTTTAGGAATTTCAGGAGATTTCATGTGATTTTAAGTAACTTTGTGGGATTTGATTATATTTTTGTGGATTCTAAGTAATTTTAAGGGATTTTAAGATATTTTATGATAATAAGAAAATTTAAGGACTTTTATTTTCAGAAATTTTAAGAGATTTGTTGAGATTCATTGAACTTTCAAGTATTTTCAAGTATTTAACGAGATTTTATGGAATTTTGAATAATTTTAAGAGATTTATTGAGACTTAATGGGCTTTTGAGTAATTTTAAGTAATCTCAAGTGATTTTACGAAACTTAAAGGAATTTTATAAGAGTTTATAGAATTTTAAGTAATTTTAAGGGATATAACAAAAGATTGTCGAATTTTAAGGAATATCAAAGAATATGAAGTGAATTTATAAAATCTAAAGGAATTTCACCAGATTCTGAATTTTAATGGATTTCATGACATTTCATGGGATTTTAAATAATTTTAAGGGATTTTACGATATTTTATGGGATATTAAGTAATTTAAAGAATTTTGAAGGGACTCTAGGGATTTTAGGAAATTTCAGTTTATTATAAGGAATTTTAAGAGATTTAATCAGATTTCGTAGTATTTTGCGTAATTTTAAACAATTTAAAGTAATTTTAAGGGATATAACTATAGCTTGTGGCATTTTAAAGAATATCAAGTAAGTTTCCTAAATTTAAAGGACTCTAAGGGCATGTGATACTTTACCATAAGAGCAAATTAGTTATACCAATTATACATTCATAATAATAAATATGTTCATCTAATAAGAGTCAATAAACCTTTGTCTACATTAGACGAAGGTTTATTGACTCTTAATTACTAAAAATATTTATTATTATGAATGTATAATTGGTATAACTAATTTGCTCTTATGGTAAAATATCATATGCCCTTAACCAGATTTTAAAGGACGTTAAAGGGATTTTATGATACTGTACAGGATATTAAGTAATTTAAAATACTTTTAAGGGATTCAAGGGATTTTACGGAATTTCATGGAATTTTAAATATTTGTAAGATATTTTACGATATTTTATGAGATATTAAACTATTTTTTAAGGACTTTCAAGGGGTTTTACGAAATTCCATTAGATTGTCAGGAATTTTAATGGATTTCCTGACATTTCAGGGGTTTTAAATAATGTTAAAGAATCTTTCAAGATTTTATAGGATATTACGTAATTTTAAGGATTTTGAAGGATATTAAACGGATTTTAAAGAATTTTACGAAACTTATGGAGATTTCTGAAATTAGTCAAGGGATTACAAGTTTCTATATTTCAAAAATTACAAATTTCTCAATTATTTTGTATACTAACAAAAGATGTCCAAAAACAAGAAATTAATCATTGATCATAATTGCTAGTTTTACATTAAATAATTAATTACACATGCATTTCAAAAGTATATCAAGCTTTAACGAATTCCTATAGAATTTATTCAAATCCAAAGAAGAAAAATATAAACTTCTAAGCATAAATATAACTTTGCACCATATATTTAATCTGGAATAAAAAAGCGTGGAATAAATCTCAATTTAAAATAATTATATAATAAAAGATTACTAGTAATTTTTTCTTCGGAATCTAAAGTTTAATTAGTGAGGTCTAAAACAGAAGAAAGACATTTTTCTGCCTTTGATTACCTAACGTTACGTGAGGCTGTTGGAAAATGTGAGTGCATATATATTCAAAAGTACTTTTTATTACTTCGATATATTATGTGACCTGATCTTCCTGTAAATCACATTTCGTTCAGTTTTCAAAGCTTTATAATTAAAGATGGAAAATACTTCAATTGCAAGTACAAAAAGTTCTTTAAAAAAGACCGTGAACGATACAAAAAAGCTTTTTTAGCTGATTTAAAGAAGATGCGACTCGACCTCTGGCATTATTTCCTTGTGTTCGAGATGAGGAAAAAAAATTTAATTTATGAGCGTAATAAATGAACATTCATTGCGATTCTTCGGTGTTTTAACATTTAACGCCTGTGACGTACAGAACGGCGTTGTTTTCATGAAAATGGCCAACCGAAGGATTATTTAACCCCGAAGCGCATTAAATAGGTGCTCGTAAATATCTCGGCGCCCTTTAATAATTACTATATATCTTACGTTGTACTGCTTAACGAAATAAGAATTTCAAGTTACAGTATATTTAAAAAAAAAACTACAAAACTAACCGAATACCTAAAGTTAATCATAAATTCCAAATTTTGTAATAAGAATCGAATAAAAATTGCTATACTTTTTTAAAGGAATTAAAAAATATGTACCAAAAGTTCTGAACGTTCAAATGAACGAATTTTTGTATTAATTGTATTTTAAACTATAAACTGTTCTTAAACATTAATTAATTTGCAATAAGATTAAGTTTGTATGGAAGAATATGGAAGACACTTATAATGTCTTCCATATTCTTCCATACAAACTTAATGTTAATGCAAATGAATTAATGTTTAAGAACAGTTTATAGTTTAAAATACAATCAATACAAAAATTCGTTCATTTGAACGTTCAGAACTTAAACCACATTAAAAAATATATTTTTGGAACTAATGTCTTCACGAATTTAAAAATTATGAACAGTTATGTTTATAATTTATAATGAAAAGTTTTCACATGAAGCGGTGATAATAATTACTATTTATTTTCCTGCTCTTTTTTTTGATAACTTCTCTCCACCATTCTTATCCATAATATTTTTATATTATTCTCTTTTGTCTCTCCAAATATTTTTTATGCGCTCAAATAATATTTTTTGAAATTCTCTCATTGGGTTGAAATTTCAGACGTCTAGTTTGATGTTTTTTTTACATTTATTGGAATAATAACAAAAAAAAAATTTTTCCACTATTCACAAAACCAAAAATTTTTATTTAATTACTAGGAGCAATGTTAGAGAATTTAGAAGAATTTACAAAAGATTTTAAATAATTTTAAGGAATTTCAAAAGATTTTATAAGATTTCGAAAATTATAAAAGGATTTCAAGCGTTATATAGTAATTTTAAGTAATTTTAAGAGATGCTATAAGAGATTTTGATTGATTTTAGTAATTTAAAGGGATTTCACCAGATGTTGAAGGATGTTAAGGGCATTTTAAGATATATTGTATGGGATATTAAGTAATTTTAAACAGTTTTAAAGAATATCAAGGAATTTTACGGAATTTCATAGAATTTTAAATACTTGTAAGATATTTTAGGGGATATTAAATTATTTTAAGGACTTTCAAGGGATTTTACGAGATTTCATTGGATTGTCAGGAATTTTTAGTAATTTTAAGGGATTTTACGGCATTTTACGGGATATTTTTTTCGGTGATTTAATATTTTATAGACTTAACAGTTTTCAAGGGACGTTTTTAAGGACTTTTATTTTCAGAAATTTTAAGAGATTTGTTGAGATACATTGAACGTTCAAGTATTTTTAAGTATTTATTGAGTAATTTAGTAATTTTAAGTAATCTCAAGTGATTTTACGAAACTTAAAGGAATTTCATAAGATTTTATAGAATTTTAAGTAAATTTAAGGGATATAACAAAAGATTATCGAATTTTAAGGAATATCAAGGAATATGAGGTGAATTTATAAAATTTAAAGGAATTTCACCAGTTTCTAAATTTTAATGGATTTCATGACATTTCATGGGATTTTAAATAATTGTAAGGGATTTTACGTTATTTTATGGGATATTAAATAACTTAAAGGATTTTGAAGGGATTCTAGGGATTTTACGAAATTTCAGTTGATTTTAAGGAATTGTAAGAGATTTAATCAGATTTCATAGTATTTTGAGTAATTTTAAGTAATTTTAAGGGATTTTATTTTATTTACTCCACATTAGAATATAAATTCCTTAAAATTTCTTAAAATATTTTTAATATTTTGAAATCCTTTGCAAATTTTTTAACTCTTGAATTCTTTTGAAATTTATTGAAATTCTTTAAAACCTAAAATCTGATAAAAAATCTTGTGAAATCTATAGTTTCTAAAAATTTCTAGAAAATCCTTTTAATAACTCTTTCAAACTCTTATAAAAATCTCTTGAAATCTTGTGAAAATTCTTCAAAATCCTTAAACAGATTTTAATTCTTTTAAATAATAAAAGAATTAAAATCCTTTGACGTTTCTTAAGATATCTTGAAATTTCCTAAAATTAAAAATCACTTAAAATCTCTATAAAATCCCTTGAAATTTCTTAAAAACCCGGATAACGCCGGGTAAATTTCTACTAGTAAATAAATAAAAATAAAATGATTTTCGAGATTTTTTTATATTCTTAATCCAAAATATGCAAAAAAAAATAGAATAAAAATTTTCGTCAGACGTCAGACGTCTGAAACTTCAACCCAATAATTCTCTCAATATTAAAATTGAACTAATCAGCAAATTCATTACTAATTTGCATTTTGTTTTCTTCTTGAGACTTTAACGATCCCTCGAAAAAAAAACTACTGAATTTGATTTATTCGGTAATTATTTTTCCACATAAAATAGATCATAACATAATAATGTTGTTTTGTAATTTATGATAATTTTTTCAGCTCTATTCTCGAAATTGTTCTTTTCGTTGTAAACATGAAAAGCAATTTGTTTTCGTAAGAGCCAATGAAAAATCTAGAAATACAATATGTACGTACAAAACTTCTTTATATTATTTTGTAATATGAAAATTATGAAATAAGTCATTCCTATGAAATCGCCACTCATGAAGTTCACGTGTCTCGAGGCAATCGAAAAAATGAATTAATGTTCGGTACAAATCGAGGTCGTTTATTTATAATACTTTAATAAGAGGGAGGAAAACTTAAGCAGTTCCTGGGATCGATTTTATCTATCAATTCATTTTTCCGTATTTCTTATGTAGAGCTTTTGCTATATCTTCCTGGGAAATCGAGTCTACTAACAATGAACGACACTCTCTGATGATTAATCGTACCAACAATGACATGATCCCACCTCGTGTATCCAACGTTCGAACGTACGATTAATTTATTAATGGACTCGGATGTTATGTCATGAGCATTGAATATATAGAGTGTATATATGCGACATCGCTGCGTAGGACGATGTTCAGTTGTTGCTATTAAACAGGTGACGACAAAAATAAAAAGTTTATACTAAACCTTGAAATTTCAAATAGCTTAAATGCTATCCGATCTTCTTCGGAATTTATCTTACTTTTTACTAGATTTCTATGCAAATTCGCTATTATATTGCATCGCTTTATACAAATTTGCATATTAAATTAAAAGAAAAATTTTTTATTAACTAGCAATTATTATCTGCGCGCTTCGCGCGCAATTAATTTTTCTTTTTAGACTCCTTTTGCTAAAAACAGGGCGTCATATATTTCTCCCGCGGATTTTAATTTTTTTATTGGAGAATGTGTATAAGAATAAATAATTTTAAGTAATAAATATAAATAATATTTTAATAAATAATAAATAATTTTGAATAAGTTTTTTGAGGAATTTAAAAGATTTGAAATGATTTTCATGAATTTTAAAATAATTAGTGAAAATTTAAGGGTCTATTCCATCAAATATTAACAAATTTGCAAGGATTTCGTCGAATTTTAAGATATTTCTAGGAATTTCAAGAAATTTCGATGAATTTTAAAATATTTTCAAGGTTGTTGTAAATTTGAGAAATTCTTATGATATTTTTTTTAGATATTATACGAAATTTTTGAAAAATTTCAATAGTATTTTTACTGAAAATTTGTTCGCATTTTTAATACTTTTCTGTCAGGGAAATTTGTCTGAAACAGGGCATTGAAGAGTTTTTCACGTTGAAACCAAACATCGGGTAAAAATAGAGAAATCCAAACATTTTTCACACTTGATTATTTATGCAAAAATAAAAAAGAAAAAAAGAAAAAAAAATAAGTAAATAAATATGAATATTTTTAAATATTTTTCTTATAAAAAACTTATTAAAAAAATATATTGGAAAATTTAATAATTTGTATATTGCTCACAAACATGGAAAAATATATTTCTAGGAATTTTAAACATGTTTCATCAAAATTATAATTAAACTACATTTTATGATTACATTACTTTCATAATTTTTAATAACTAGAGATTTAAAGGGATTGTAAAGATTACAAGAGTTTTTAGTAATTTCAGTCAACTTCAAGAGGTTTAACAAATTTTAAAGAACACTAAAACATTTTTTATTGCCAAATTACTTCAAAATTTTGAAACTTTTTTAAATGTTTGGAAATTCCTTAAAATCACTTGCACTCAGAAAAAAGTTTGTTTGGATCAAAGAAACGTATCATTGCTATAGGGTCAAACAAAAAATTTCTTTGAATTAAACAAAATTTGTTTGATTCAAAGAAATTTT
>CAJFCO010018424.1:216331-253131 GCA_904066015.1 Synergus gifuensis | reverse complement strand
TTTCTGTTTCAGCTTAATAATATATGTAATTGTATTCAGTGCATATATGTATGTATGTAATTGCTAATGTTTGATATTATATAATATGTGTAGGCTAGAATATTAATTTATGTAGGCTATAGTGTGAAGTTAGGTTCCTTCAAAGCTTTTATTTTTTGCTATTCTGACTGTACATATTTTACTAACCTAGATAGTAATTCAATGCGCATGGTCTCTGCGCATCATTTTACTAAACAGTTTACAAATACTGCAATAGTTTTAGTTCGTATTCTAAAATACTTTATAATTCTGTAAGGAGCTACGAGTTACTATTGAGGTTAGTAAATATTATTAAAATTTGCTTTTTGCCCCTCATTGTAAAGTTCAGATAGTAAAATCTAGTGTGCTTTTTAACAATAAATACAAACACGGGTTTCTCAGTGTACGTTTGTTTGATTCAAACAAACTGTTTTCTGAGTGTGAAATCTTTAGAAATCCTTTGACATGTTTTAATAACTCTGAAATTTCTTATAAATTCTTTCATTTTTTCATTTTTTTTTAAATCCTTTGACAATATTCACAAATATTTTTAAATAATTGAAAGTCCTGAAAGTATTATGATTTTTTTCGGAATTCCTTTAAAACTTTTTAAAATCACTTGACATCTCTCGAAATCGCTTTAAATTTCTTATAAAACTCCTTAAAATTTCTTAAAATCCTTTAGAAAATCTTAACATCTTTGAAATTTTGTAAAATCTATTAAAATATCTTTAAATTCCCTAAAATCATATAAAATCTTGTAAAAATTCTTGAAAATCCTTAAATGCTTGGAATTTTTTTCACAATCTTTTAAAAATTTTCAATATCATTTAAAATCCTTTGACAAAATTAACAAAATATGTAAATTAATTTAAAATCTTGGAACTCCCCTGAATTTTTTAAACATTTTTTAAAATAGCTTGAAATCTATTTATATCGCTTTAAATTCTTATGAAATCCTTTAGAAAATCTTGATATCTTTAAAATCTTGGAAAATATGATTCTTTTAAATTCCCTAGAATCACTTGAAATCTCTTAAAATCCACTAAAATCTCTTAAAGTCCTTTACGATATCTTATAATTTTTAAATATTTTGAAAATTCTGGAAAATCCTTACATTCTTTGGAAATCCTTTCAAATTCCCTAGAATCACTGAAAATTTCTTGAAATTTCCTTATATTCCTTAAAATCACTTGAAATATTTTTAAAATCCTTTAAAATTCTTTAATATCATTTTAAATCCCTTCAAATACATGAAAGAAATTTTTAATACTCTAAAATCTTGAAACTTCTGAGAATTATTTTGAAATTAAAAAAAAAATTAAATCACTTATTGTTTCTATATAATTAATACCTCTTTTTTACAATAGGACTTTTGTTTTTAGAAAATTAAATAGTTTAATAATCAAATATTGTGAATAATAAATCCGCAGAATAGTTTTTGGTGTATTGATCAGTTTTTCCTAGATAGGGTATTTACTAGGGCATTTTTTGGGTAAACTGACAAGGCCCTGACCAGTTTTCCTTAAGTAGGGCAATATTCTGCCAAAGCTTTACAAGCCTTGTGTAGGCCTTTCCATTTAACCTGATTAGGGCCACATCAGAAGTAGAGAAAACTGACCAGGACCCTGTCAGAAACCTATCAAAATTTCTGCACGGGTGGAATTATAAATTCTAATATTGTGGATTATAAATTTTAACTTCTTGGATTATAAACTAGAAAATCTGTAGTATAGTAGATTATAAATGTTAAAATCTGGCACGTTTCAGTTTATAATATAGGATAAATATATAGTTTAAGGAGAATGTAGATAGGAGATGTAGATAGTTTATAAGGAGTGCAAAAATAAGAAATTAATCACATGCAGAGCGCCCAGACTACATCACTGAGAAAAATGGATTGTACCGTTTATAATTTTGGAAAGTTAACTATGGGACAGCGATCTATAGATATTAAACCGTAAAATCTGGATGTCAAACCGTATAATCTAGATTTTGAGTTTAATAATCCAGGATTTTAGAAATTAACATTCAGATTATACAATTTAATATCCAAATTGCACGGTTTAATATCTAGATCGCTGTCCCGTAGTTAAACTTCCAAGATCATAAACGGTACAATCCATTTTTCTCTCAATCAGTGTATAGATATCAAATTCGGGAGATCCATGTTTTTCTCTTTGTGATAAAATCAGTTCCATATTTGGCTCAACTTAAATTATATTCTTTTTTGCGCACTTGATGAAACTGAAGGAAGAACTTAAATTTCTACCTGGGTATAGAAGTTTAAGTATCAGCACAATTATTTCATTTATAAATGTCACAGTAAATTATTCATTGAACTTTTTTCTTCTCAAGATTCAAATCTACATAAATTATGCGAAATACGTTTTTTTTTTCGTAGTAACCTTTGAAGATTTTTCTTATTGTTAATAATAACGGAAGCAAAGTTCCCGCTTCTTCTACGTTTCAATATGCATCTGATGTTTGGTTGCGTATAGAGTCACGTACGTGAGCACAGGTGTCGCGATAAGTATACTTGTACATTCTTACGGACACAAGTGCACAACTACCGTTGGCTGAAATACCTATCTGGAAATATGGGTCGCTCGGAGAGAACGCGGTTAAACGTTTTACACTTGTAAACAATTCGATGTGATTCGTTACTATGCAATGCAAGGCGGTTATCGTCATCTGAAACGCATCAGTAAAATTGATAATCGAATAAACACATCGTGGTGTAGACTTTTACGAATTTTAATTCACTAGCAATTATGATGAATTATTAATTTCTCATTTTTGCACAACTTTTATTCGTAGAAAAAATAATTGAGAAGTTTTAATTCTTGAAATATAAAATCTTGTAATTCTTTATCTAATTTCAGGAATCTCCATACGTTTTCTAAAATTCCTTAAAATGTCTTTATTATCCTTCAAAATTTCGTGAAATTCCTTTAAATTCCGTAAATTCTTGATATTTCTTAAAATTACAAAAAATCCCATGAAATCTGATTAAATCTCTAAAAAAAATTCCTGAAAAGCCACTGAAATTTCGTAAAATCCCTTGAATTCCTTAAAAGTCCTTAAAATTACTAATCGAAAAAATAATATAATAATTATATTATATTATTAATTTGCAATAATTATATCCCTATAATAACGTAAAATCCCTTAAAATCATTTAAAATCCCATGAACTGTCATGGAATATCTCTTAAAATTCCTGAAAATCCAATGAAATCCCGTAAAATCCTTTGAAAGTTCTCAAAATACGTTAATATTTCGTAAAATATCTTACAAATATTTAAAATTACATGAAATCCCATAAAACTCTTTGAATCCCTTAAAACACTCTAAAATTACTTAATACCCCACACAATTCGCGATTAATTTCTCGTTTTTGCACACCTTTTGCTAGTATAAAAACAATAATTGAGAATTTTTAACTCTTGAAATATAATTTGGTGAAATTCCTTTAAATTTCGTAAATTCAGTTGATCTTTCTTAAAATTACTCAAAGTCCCATTAAATCTGATTAAACCTCTTAAAATTCCTGAAAATCCAATGAAATCTCGTAAAATCCCTTGAAAGTTCTCAAAGTAAGTTAATTTAATCCCGTAAAATATCTTACAAATACCTATTTATAATTCCATGAAATCCCGTAAAATCCTTGAATTCCTTAAAAGTCCTTAAAATTACTAAATATCTTATAAAATATCGTAATATCCCTTAAAATTATTAAAAATCTCGTGAAATGTCAGGAAATCTCTTAAAATTCCTGAAAATCCAATGAAACCTCGGAAAATACCTTTAAAATCTTCAAAATAAGTTAATATCCCGATAAATAACTTACAAGTATTTAAAATTCCAAGAAATTCTGTAAAATCCCTTGAATCCCTTAAAAGTCTTTAAAATTACTTAAAACCCCATACAATATCTTAAAATGTCTTTAAAATCCTTCAAAATCTGGTGAAATTCCTTTAAATTTCGTAAAATCACTTGATATTTCTAGATAATCTTTGATGTTCCATAAAATTCCTTTAAATTTCGCAAAATCAATTGATAATTCTTTAAATTACTTAAAATTCCATGAAATCTTATAAAATCCCTGAAAATCCAATGAAATCTCGTAAATTTCTTGAAATCCCCTAAGTCGTTAAAATAATTTAATAATAATAATAATAATAATAATAATTTAATAATTTAATTGTTTTTCTAAAGGCTCTAATTCTAATACTAAGCATCGTAGAAAAATAGTTTCTAGATAAAAGTTTTAATCAAAAACGTGAAGTTTACAACAGTACCTCGTTTGTTTATTAATGTTTTCATTTGCGAGTTTTACAGAGCTCAATAGTCAAAAATGGCTTTTTCATCCCAATTTTCAAGTATTTTAAAAATCCCTTTGAATCCCTAAAATCAATCAAAAGCTCTTAACATCTAATAGTATTTCTTCAAATCCTATAGTGTTTTTATCTCTTGAAATGCCTTAAAATCACTATAAATCTCTTAAAATCCTTTTATAATTTTTATGTATATAAAATATCTGAAAAAATCTTCTAATAACTATTTTCGACTCTTTTTAGAATCCTTTAGTCATTTTAATCCTTGAAATTCCTTAAAATCACTATAATAATAATCGCTATAATCTCTTACAATCCTCTTATAATATAATTTTTGAAATATTTTAAATATCTGAAAAAACTTTTTGACACCTATTTTCAACTTTTTTTAAAATCCTTTAAATTCTATGAAATCTCTTAAAATCCCGGTCAACTCCGGATAAATTTCTGCTAGTAAATAACTAAAAATTTAAATTATTTTCGAAACTTTGAAAAATTTCTGTTGTTGATATTTTTATTCCAATAAATCGACAAAAATCATCAGACTAGACGTCTGATACTTCAACCAAATTTGAAAGCATGCAACATGCCATCTGCGATGATCACGACTAATTTAAACGTTTTCGGGATCCTTTCGCGAAAGTTGGTTCAGGATAAAAACTCGTCCAGCTGTTTCTGACGTATACGTACCGTTTTCGCAGTATTTGTTGTAAAAAGTTGGAAAAAAAAGAGAAAGAAGTAAGAGAGGCAAGAGAAAGAGGAGGAAATGGAGCACGGAGCAGCAGCATGTACTGCATCGTCTCTCATGATTGTATGTTAAATGTGGTATAAACTGAATAGGAATTCAAAAACCATTGTCCTACGCAAAAGGGCTGGGTTTCCACGAAGAAACGATAAAAAAGGAAGAAACCTATAAAAAAATATTACCATTCAAAAATTACATTTTCCATGAATGAAAAAATCAAATATTAATGTGGTTTAAGTTCTGAACGTTCAAATGAACGAATTTTTGTATTGATTGTATTTGAAACTATAAACTGTTCTTAAACATTAATTCATTTGCATTAACATTAAGTTTGTATGGAAGAATATGGAAGACATTATAAGTGTCTTCCATATTCTTCCATACAAACTTAAAGTTAATGCAAATGAATTAATGTTTAAGAAGAGTTTATAGTTTAAAATACAATCAATACAAAAATTCGTTCATTTGAACGTTCAGAACTTTTGGTACATAAATATTATTGTAAAAATCAAATAATATTGTAATTATTATTATATGGTATATATGGAAGAGCACTTTATCGGTTCAAGTTCACTTCTCCACGCTTCAAATAAAAAGCACATATCAAAAAGAAACATGTACCAAAAGTTCTGAACATTAAAATGAACGAATTTTTGTATTGATTGTATTTTAAACTATAAACTGTTCTTAAACATTAATTCATTTGCATTAACATTTCATTTGTATAGAAGAATATGGAAGACACTTATAATGTCTTCCATATTCTTCCATACAAAGTTAATGTTAATGCAAATGAATCAATGTTTAAGAACAGTTTATAGTTTAAAATACAATCAATACAATAAAATTTGTTCATTTGAACGTTCAGAACATAAACCACATAAAGAAACAATGAAGGAAAGTTTTCAAATTTGAACTGGTCTTTTTTGAACTCAGAATTGATCTTTGTTTTATTAATTATAAGAATTGTGCGAAATAATCGATGAAATGCAAAATTCACAAGTTTCACCAGGTATTTATACTCGCACAGTTGATGCAATGCAATGCTTTCTTTGAATCATGCCATATGTGCAATATATGTGCAGTTCGTGAATTTTGCTTGGCTAGCCGCTAGTCCAGCATTCTGGCCACTTCAGTGTATACGTTACAGGTACATTAGTCACACAAATGTATAAGTCATACATGTATTATACTGTATCTGCTCCACATGAAAGCGTCGGCGAAAGTTTTGCCAGAGTCAACGTCCTGTGCTGGCGAACCAGGGACGAGTTTATCAGGAACAAAACCCCATCCAACCGACCCATTCATTTCATCAAATTCTTATTGGCAGATCCATTATTTGTTTCAATCTCCAAAGTACTTTCAATGAAAATGTGCAATATTTCTTTCGAAAAATGAAATATATTTCAAAAAATGAAATATATTTCGAAAAATGAAAAATTCAATGCAATACGTTTTTGTGTATTTACCTATTTTCCCAGATTCTCTCGGCATTGCTTATTTGTATAGAAACTTGCATAATTCCATCAATCTCGTAACATCTTATTATTTTGAAGTAAATATCACCAAAGGTTGAACTTCCGGCAGAAAGTGGCTGTTATAAAAATGAACACCGGCAATATTTGACGTAATGGTACCAATATATATGTATATATATGAAATGCCATCATTATTTCTAAGAGTTACGAAATTAATTATCATACTTTTAAATAAATTCTGCGCTGTTCGTAATGTCGCGTTCAAGTACGACACGTTCATAGAGAAAGTTGAGGAATGCAACTCCAATTTTCAGCAAATTTCCGTTCACATATAATTTAAAGGAAATACCATAATCTGCTCGAAATGTTAATTATATTTCATCTAAACATATGTTCCTTCAAATTCGCTCTCGAATTCAAAATGTTTACTAAATTTTAGAATAAATTAAACAAATTTTAGGAAATGATTTCAATCAACTTTAGCGAATTTCAAGAAATTGCGAAAGATTTTTCAAATTATTTTAAAGAAGTTGAAGAGATTTCAAAGAAATTCTTTGATTTGAAAATAATTCAAAAGATTTTAAGAGATTTAAAAAAAGTTGCAAGTATAAAATAAAAATATTTAGATTGGGTATTCGGAAAAGATTTTTCAAAACAGAAATCCACCTCCCGCATCAAAAATGAAATTAAGGACAATTCCAGGATTTTTTTCAATTATTCCCGAATTCCAACGTTTAGCCTGACAAACTTTATTTATTTTATTTAATTTTTTTGACATTTATTGGATTAAGAATACCAAAACAATTTCCCAAATTTTTCTTTATCTTATAATTACAGAAAATTGCCGGTGTTTTTCATAATTTTAAGATATTTCAGAATTTTAAGGATTTTCATAGAGACTTTAAGTAATTTTAAGAAATTTCATGATATTTTAACGAATTTCAATAGATTTCATAAGATTTCAAGATATCTTAAAGGATTTCATAAGATTTTAAGTGACTTTAAGGGATTTCAAGGGATTGTGATGAATTTTTCAAGAAATTTCAAGAAATTTTAAGTGATTTTAAGAAATTTCAAGGATTTGATTCAAATGTTGAAGAAATCAAATGAAGTCCCTTAAAATTCTTGAAAATTACTTGAATAATTCTTCAAAATGTTATTTAAAATTTTTTGTAAATGAACTGTTCTTAATGAAAGTTAAAATGGTACAATCATTTTTGTACTGCAAATTAATTTTTTGTCAATACTTGCTTCAAAAAACGGAAAATTGAGAATCTTTTATAAAATACGATACGAATAATGTATATTAAAATTGTTTCTTCATTTTTCTTCGCGACCAGATTGAAGATAACGTAATTACTTTTCCGTGTTGGCGTCCGTTGACAAACTGCAGATTGACTACTCGACTCTCGATATTTCACAATTGGGAATGGCGCCCGTTGTCGAACTCATTGTAATAAGCGTCGCTGGGATTAACATTAATGCAACGCTGAATACCGATGGGTTGGCAATCTCAGCCATGTGACGGAAATTTTAATGATGTTTTCCTGTCAGGTGCGAAGGAAGATAATAAGAAGAAAAAAGCCAGAAAGACTTTCCTGCCGAAAGCAGCGACCGGAAAAGGGTTGGGAGGTTTGATTGACAATTTATTTTACATGAGTCGAGTTCTCTTCAATTAGCAAGGTCCTTTAATTAGACCCTATTCTATGAAAATAACTAACACTTGTGGAAATTATTCTCTTATTCTAATACGAGACATGTTTTAATTTTCTCAAGTTAAGTGAAACCAATATTTTTGGTGAAACTATTATATTACACTTTAATAATTGCAAAAATCTGCCCGCTTCGCGGGCACATTCTCATCGCGCGCTTCGCGCTCCGTGTTGCGCGCTTCGCGCGCTTGTGCCCTTAGTGAAGCTTGCGCTTTACAGGACGCTTAAAGATATATGTTTTTTTTTAATTTAATTAAATTACATAATTTATATTTTTATATTTTAATTTATTTTTGTATATTTGTAATTTATATTTTTAAAAATTTAATTAAATTAAATTAAATTACAGCTTTGAATGCAAAATTTAACTAATTTACTTAAGGTTCTATCGACCTTAAGGAGCACATTCTCATCAGGGCACTCGCGCTTCGCGCTCGATATTTGATTTAAAGCTCGCGCTCCGCGCTCGGCTCTGTTTAACAATATTTTTCACGATTTAAACGAAAACTACTCATCCTATTGAAAAATGGCCAAAGGAGAACTTGTAGATCTTTTTAAGGCGAATAATTATATTTCTTATCATTTTCTCTGCATCTCGCGTTTTTTGGCTCAAAATTTGAATTTTCGATTTTTTAAGGAAATTCAAAAAGTTGTTATGCGGATCCTATAGGGCGTTCAAAAATAAACATTTTTCATCTTTAGACTTTTTTTCATATCGTGCGTTGTTTGGCTTCTAATTTAAGTTTTATTTCATTTTTTTGGATTTTCAAAATGTTATAAGTCTTTCAATTTTTTTTTGATCCAAAAAAGTCATTAAGAAAAATTGTTCGACTTTTTGAGTACTACGAACGTGCGTCATTAGAATTTCTAGATTAAAAAAAAAAGTGGTTTCAAAATTTTTCAAAATGCTCCCACTTTTTGAATTTTTATCCAAAATGGCTGGCCAACGAACTTGACCTTCATTTTAGGACACTTAAAGAGTATACCAAAGGACAATCCAATCTGTCAATTCTTTCGAAAGTTATCGTGCTCACAAACAAAATATACAGACACACAGACAGACAGACAGACAGACAGACAGACAGACAGACACATTCGTAAAAACATGTTTTTCGGGTTCAGGGGGTCCCAAAACGTGGACATTTGACAAAAACTGGGGGGGGGAAATTTTACACAAATCTAATACCTTCTCTGATGAGAATGTAAAAAAGACAAATCAGTTGGGTATTCTTATACTGTATTTTCTTTCAATGGAAATATACTTTTACTTTTCAATATGCCCCTGTTAATAGAAGTGACTCTTAGCAAAGTTCAGATGTGTGTACAATGTTAAATGTTGAAAGCTGTAGTAATTTTCATGTAGCTTAAGAGCTTGAGTATTTCTCGAAAAGCATACAAACAACTCAAGAAGGAATACACGCGGTATCTCATCCAGATAACGTAGAAGCATGCATTCAGCCATCACATAATCGTAAAACTTGTACTGCTTATAAGTCGCCAGACCTTTATCAATTATTTCTTTTTCAGCAATAATTTCAAATTATCTATTCCTTTGATGACACTTAAACCCTTAATGGCATAGTCATGCAAAAAATATGATTCAATATACTCTTTCTTCAATCTATTCATTTTTACTTTATAGCAAATATACATATAAATCCTATTATAAAAAGGACATGAATTTCGGCTAACTTCATAGCGTTACCTCTACATGCATTTCCTGCATAAACACTGGTTACGCATGAAGTGAGCGTCAAGTCGTGAGTATTCTCGACTTGGCGCGAGGATTTCAATTTTCATTTCACTTTCTATAAACGAAACACGCGCGCTCAAGCGCGCGCCTAATCTCGTATATATATATATATATATATATATATATATATATATATAAGGAGGGCGTCGCCCCCCTGCACGCTTCGCGCGCCTACCCACTATCAAAATTTTGATGAATTCTATGATTTCTGATTTTGATATTATTATTTAATTTATTGATATTTTGCCAACTTCATTGAATGTATATATTTTATACTTTAATAATTGTCCTATTGGACAATTTCGAAGGGGTCACGTGATCGAGGGGGTCACGTGACCCCATGAGGCGATATATTATAACCTAACCCTAAACCTTACCTAACCTAAACCTTACCTAACCCTAACCTAACCCTAAACCTTACCTAATCTAACCTAACCTAACCCAACCACGAATTCCTGACACAGCGGCGGCGGCGAGATCTTTTTATAATATAGATAGATTATAGCAAATTATAATTAATTTCTCGTTTTTGTACACCTTTTGCTAGTAGAAAAAATAATTGAGAATTTTTAACTCTTGAAATATAATTTGGTGAAATTCCTTTAAATTTCGTAAATTCAGTTGATATTTCTTAAAATTACTCAAAGTCCCATTAAATCTGATTAAATCTCTTTAAATTCCTGAAAATCCAATGAAATCTCGTAAAATCCCTTCAAAGTTCTCAAAATAAGTAAGTTTAATCCCGTAAAATATCTTACAAAATCATATTTAAAATTCCATGCAATCCCATAAAATCCCTTGAATTCCTCAAAAAATTCCTTAAAATTACTAAATATTCTGTAAAATATCTTAAAATCCCTTAAAATTATTAAAAATCTCATGAAATGTCAGGAAATCTCTTAAAACTCCATGAAATCCCATAAAATCCTTTGAATCCCTTGAAAGTCTCTAAAATTACTTAATACCCCATACAATGTCTTAAAATGCCTTGAACATCTTTCAAAATCTGGTGAAATTCCTTTAAATTTTGTAAAATCACTTGATATTTCTTGATATTCTTTGATGTTCAATAAAATTCCTTAAAATTCCACAACCTATAGCTATAACCCTTAAAATTACTCAAAGTTCCATTAAATCTCTTAAAATTCCAGAAAATTCAATAAAATCTCCTAAAATCCCTTGAAAGTTCTCAGAATAAGTTATTTTAATCCCGCAAAATATCTTACAAGTTCCTATTTAAAATTCCATGAAATCCCGTAAAATCCCTTGAATTCCTTAAAATTCCTTAAAATTAGTAAATATCCTATAAAATATCGTAAAATCCCTTAAAATTATTTAAAATCTCATGAAATGTCAGGAAATCTCTTAAAATTTCGACAATCTAATAAAATCTCGTAAAATCCGTTGAAGGTCCTCAAAATAAGTTAAGGTTTCATAAAATATCTTACAAGTATTTAAAATTCCATGAAATCCCGTAAAATCCCTTGAATCTCTTAAAAGTCTCTAAAATTACTTAATACTCCATACAATGTCTTAAAATGCCTTGAACATCCTTCAAAATCTGGTGAAATTCCTTTAAATTTTGTAAAGTCACTTGATATTCCTTTATATTCTTTGATGTTCCATAAAATTCCTTAAAATTCCTATAACATTCCTACAACCTATCGCTATGACCCTTAAAATTACTCAAAGTCCTATGAAATCTTATGAAATTCATTTCAATTTCGCGAAATCACTTGATATTTCTTAAAATTACTTAAAATTACTCGAAATCCCATAAAGTCTCATTATATATCTTAAAATTACTCAAAATTTTTTTAAATTCTGGAAAATCCAATATATTCTCACCAAATACTTTAACTGGAAATATAAATGTCCTTAAAATTACTTAGAATCTCCCAAAATATCATCAAATCCCAAAAAATTACTTATAATCCCATTAAATCTTATGAAATTCCTTAAAACTCGTGAAAATCCAATATAATCTTACCTTCCTTTAAAATTTCTGGAACTAAATGTGTTTAAAATTACTTAATATCTTATGTAATTCTTAAAATAGCTTAAAGTCTTTTAAAATTATTTAGAATCTCCCAAAATATCATCAAATCCCATAAAATTACTTAAAATCCCATGAAATCTTTAGAAATCCCTTGAAATCCCTGAAAATCCAATGAAATCTCGTAAATGCCTTAAATTCCCTTAAATCATTAAAATAACAATATCCTATTAAAAATCGTTAAATATTTGAAAATTATTTAAAATTTCATGCAATTTCGTAAAATCCTTTTAAATTTCATAAAATTCCTCGAAATACCGTGAAATCACTTAATCTTTATGAAAACTCAGTAAATTTCGTAAAACCCTTTTAAATTCCTTAACATTATTCAAGATTCCATGAAATCTCACTAAAGCTCTTAAAATACCTTAAAATCTATTGAAATTTCGTAAAATGCCTAAAAATTTCTCAAATTTCTTAAAATTCCACAAAATATATAGTCAAATCCCATAAAATTACTTTATAATATCCCATATAATCTCATAATTCTGATGGTAACTGATATGTAAATATACGAATACATATACAGAAATTAAATATTAATATATATCAAAAACTGATATAAAAAACACATGAAAAGTTTACTATAATTTTTAATTTCTCGAATAATGCATGTACACTAACCTTAGATATATATTTTGAAATATTTTTTTTTGCTTCACCAATCATTTATTTTTATCACTTTAAATTATACAGATAGAATTGCAAACGTGACAGAGAATTTTTTTGTACAAAAAGTTTTCGCGATGCATTAGGTTTCGCAGTTGAAAAACATTCACTATTTTCGATTTTCTTGATTTTCAAGCAATCAGCTTATAATTCCGCAAAATAAATGCGTGATTAGATCAAAGTGATATTCCTGAATTTTTTCATAATTTTTATTCAATCGAGTTCTAGGCTTGGCCCTTAAAGGCTTAAAGATTATATGTCATACTTTTTTGGTGATCATTTAAATTTTAATGAGATGTTAATGTCACATAACGAAGTAATGCATAAATGATAATCAGCCTCTGATTTCTGGGCACTTAGATCAATTAGTCTTAGTTACATCCAGACATTAGATTGAAGGCGCTAATTAGGTTTTAACGAATAAGAGACTCAGAATGTATGAATTATATGAGATATTATCGTACAGTAAATCCTGGTTGTAAATTTTATGCATCGAGCTTTCTGAACACTGATGACCTACAAAATTTTCATTAACGTTCTTTTATAATAGATATTATACTTTATCCTGGTTGAATTAAATAAAAAGGTTTATCTTCAGACTATGTAATATATATTCAGTCTGAAGAGTAACAAATTGTTACGACTATTTCGTTCATGTAATGCACAGCCATAAAATTATTACTGCCGTGTAATGATTGCAATAGATTCAAGCACTTAAAAGTTCAGCTTGAAAGGTCGGCGCCAGATGAAATAATCAAATAATTTTAAGGGTCAAATATCGAAAAGATTCACGTTGGATACGTGATGTAGTTGTTTGTTGTACGATTGTGCGAATGTTTGTCGAGTAATATGTACATCCCACGTCCTAGAACGTGGTACGGAATGTAATGACACAAATTTAATGACTGCGGTTACTCGTAGGCGGTCGTAGGAGATTGCAATTAGAATCCAGAGAGATTCGAGATAATTCAAGCGGACCTTTGTCGTGAGAAACACTCGCACGTTTCTTTACTTCCTATTGCTTCCCATGTAGCTTTTTTGATTAGGACGATTTTTTCAAAGACCATATTTTCAGAGATCGAGAGTTTTAAAAAAATTGTACAATTATATCTAGCGGAAATTAAGGGAAATTCGAGAATTATTCATTGATGTTTCAGGCGTCTAGTCTGACGATTTAAATTCTTTAAATTTATTGGAATAAAAATATTTTTTAAAAATTTTCTTTAACAAAACTCAAAATGTTTATTTATTTACTTGTAGAAATTTACTGGGTGTTGCCCGGGATTTAAAAAAATTTTATAGAATTTAGAGGAATTTTAAGGAGACTTTAAAGGATTGCATAAAAAAATTTTTAAATTTGTCGATTTTTTTTTAGATTTATTGAAATAAAAATATTAACAACAAAAATTTGCCAGTTTCCAAAATCAAAAATTTGTAGTTATTTATTTGTAATTTATCCGGCATTGCTCGGGATTTTAAGAGATTTCATAGAATTTCAAGTGATTTCAAGAGATTTTTAAGATTTTTAAAAGATTTCCTATTTTAAAAGATCTTTAAAACAACTTTATCAATTAAAAAATTTTTCAAGTTGTTAAATTAAAGTTTCATTCAAATTTTTAATCTTACTTTTGTAAAACCCTTTTAAAAGTATTTTAAATAACTGGAAAATTTGAGTACAATAAAATCCATAAAATCCTTTCAATTCTTTTTAAATCCCTAAAAAAATTATAAAGTGTTTAAGAGAGATTTTTAGGATTTAAAAAAATTAAATTTTGTTTTAAATTTTTAATCATATTTTTGTTATTATACCTTTTTAAAAAAATTTTAAATAGCTAGAAAATTTTTGTAAATCACTTGAAATCTTATTAGGTTGAAAGTTTCAGACGTCTAATCTGACGAAGTTTTTTTATTTTTATATTTTTTATATTTATTAGATTAAGAATATCAAAATAAAAGAGTTCTAAAGAATATTTTTTATTTTTATACATTTACTAGCAGAAATTTACCCTGAATTGCCTGGAATTTTAAGAGATTTTAAGTGACAAAGGAATTCAAAGATATTTTAAGGAATTTCACTTAATTCTAAGGAACTTCAAAGAATTTTAAGAGATTTTAAGAGATTTTAAGTGACTTTAAGGTATTTCAAGGAACTGATTCTAATATAGACGAAATAAAATGAAATCCCATAAAATATTTTTAAACTATTTGAAATTTTTTTAATCGTCTTTAAATTTCTTAAAATCGTTTGAAATATTTCAAAATTCCATGTAGTTCATTAAAATCTCTTGAAATATCTCAAAATCTCGTAAAATCTCTTGAAAGCTCTTAAAGTCCCTTCAAATTTCTTGAAGTTTCTAAAATTCCTGAAAATTACACGAAATCACATAAGATTCTTCAATATTTCTGGAAATCCCAAAATTTGAAAAAAAATCCTTGAAATTCTGAAAAAGTCCTCAAAATTACTTAAAACCTTTTGCAATCCGCCTTTAAAGTCTCTTTAAAATTCCTTTAAATTTTAAGAAAGCTCTTAAAATTCCGGACAACGCTAGGTAAATAAATAAAAATTTTGGGCTTTGGAAACCGTGGAAACATTTTTTTAAAATATTTTTATTCCATTGAATATAAAAATAAAAAATCGTCAGACTCGACGTCTGAAACTTCAGCCCAATGATTTTAAAAATTATATAAGAATATTAAAAAATTAATAATAGTGAAGAAATTATCAAAAGATTTTTTTCAGAGATTTCAGGAGATTTAATTTTAGATTTCAAATAATTTTAAAGAATCCTATAGAGATTTCAAGACATTTCAAAATTTTAAGATATTTACAAAAAATTTTAAATAACATTTTGAAGAATTATTTGATTTCTTCAATATTTGAATCAAATCCTTGAAATTTCTTAAAATCACTTAAAATTTCTTTAACTTGAAAAATTCATCACAATCACTTGAAATCTCTTAAAATCCATTGAAATCCCTTAAAGTCACTTAAAATCTTATGAAATCCTTTAAGACATCTTGAAATCTTATGAAATCTATTGAAATATCTTGAAATTTTTTTAGTATTCTTAATCGATTAAATATAAAAAAAAAATAAAATAAAAAAAGTTCGTCAGGCTAGACGTTGGAAACTTTAATCCAATTATGCCCAATTCAGGAATAATTGAAAAAAATCCTGGAATTGTCCTTAATTTTATTTTTGATGCGGAAAGTGGATTTCTGTTTGGAAAAAAACTTATTCCGAATAATCAATCTAAATATTTTTATTGTATACTTGCAACTTTTTTTAAATCTCTTAAAATCTTTTAAATTATTTTCAAATTTGAGTAATTACAATTACTCTGTGCCAGCTGTATATAATTTGTTCATTGACGAAATGATTTCGCCTGAATAGTTAAAGTTGTCAAAGACAGTCACATAATTTCTTACAATGGAAAAGTGATTGCATTTCCCGAGCACAATTCAGCACAAGTTTTAATTTTCGAAGATAAAGTTTTGTATTGTTTTTAGTTTTTTTTTGGAAAATGGTTAAGTTTTCGGAATTTTTCTTTGCTGCACAAAATTAAGTGTACTTTAATCTACCTAGCACAACCTTTGATTTTAAGTTAATAATAACTTGCGGTTCTACCAAAAAAAAACGTTTTCATTAATTGTGCCCGTAATTTTGGATTTTTCAAAAAATCGTTTGCTGCACAAATGAGCACAAACCTAGCACAACTTTCATTTTTTTGAAATTTTTAGTTTGCGGTTCTAACTTCCGGGACATTGATAAAAAGGGATATTCCTCAATATTCCCTCATTCGTTTCCAGATACGTTCAGCTGTCATAAAGAATAACTTCCCAGCCACAGCCCAACTTTTTTTTTCAAGTAAATTTATAAAATCGTGGTATGAAGCAGCTTTAAAAGGTCATTTACATAATTGCAGGAAACAATACCTGGAATCGATAATGCGACCGGAAGAAGTCGTTTTTCGCTGAATCGTTAGAAAGCCGAATAGTGTACGAAGAAACTCGGATTTTTCGAAACTTTTTTATTCTCACGCTGCTTTTGCAGTCAAGCAATCGCGATATTGACGATCTATAGAAGACTGCATATTGCAAACGAGTTACTGTAACTTTTTGCAGTAGTTTCATTCAAATTTGCTGACTTGAACATAATGGTCAGTCTAGCTCTCGTCAGATTTCTTATGTAAATTGCTTACCAATCGAAAATCGTTTTGATCATTTCAGGATGGAAGGAAGATCGAAATAAATGATTTTTTCGTATCACATCAATTGAATAAAGTATCTATTGGAAATCATACCAACCATAGAAGAGAATAAAAAGTACTTCGGAGAAACTCACCTGAAACAAAGAAAGAAACAAATCTATTAAAAATTGCATTTAAAAATTTCTTACAGGTTGTACAATAGATTCGTTTGAAAATCTTTTTCAAATTAATTAATGTATGAATGAATATTTGTGTATGTGTGAATATTTAGCAATTAAATCATCAGCAGTGATGAATCAGTAAGAATTGATTGGAATGATAATTTTTAATTGAAGCTAAAGTAATTTTTATCGACTATGAGTTGTGTGTGTAGTAATATAGAATCAATTACAGCGAGTAATCGATCTTACATCTTAATTGTGCATACATTACATGCAGGCAATCTTTATACGCGAGAAAATTAGACACGGTTTTGCACGTGAGACCTTTTGTGATCCCGAATATGTCAATAATCACGTGTACACGTAAAAGCGCCAAGTTATTACTTTTTTGTTGTTTCCTGATGCATTTTAATTTTTTAATATTTACTTTTTATATCTGGCTTTAGGTTCATGGAAAATCATTAAGTTTTTCGTGTAAAAAAATAAAGTAGAGGTCGAAATATGTCATATTATTTTCATGTCATTCTAAATGATCAATATTTATTACTCATTTTAATTTTAAGAAAGGCAATTTCTATCATATGCGAATATAAGTTCATTATTTCTCTGATGGCAAAGTTTGTTTTACCCTCGAGGGAAAATCACTTGAGTAATCTAAATCATCTTGTGTGATGCTGCGAATCCGCGGTTGATTACTCGTCGTACGTTGGCAACCACGAATCATAATTTTCACTCTCCTTTGATGGGCACTTTCGATCTCCACATCCTGAACTAGCGCATCCTTAGATATAATCGTTTCCACGGAGGAAAAAGAAGAAAATAAAGAAACTGTTGAAAGAGTAGGGCAAACAGGAAAGACACATGAGTTTTGTCTTATACATGTGGAGGGTATAAATGGCGATACCTGTAAATTACAAATCCCTTTTTAATATATTAATATTTAATAATATATATGTATTCGTATATATTTACAGATAAGTTACCATCAGAATTATGAGATTTTATGGGATTATAAAATAATTTTAAGGGATTTGAATATATTTTTTGTGGAATTTTAAGTAATTTGAGAAAGTTTTAGGAGATTTTTAAGTATTTTACAAAATTTCATTCGATTTTAAGGTATTTTAAGAGATTTAATGAGATTTCATGGAATCTTGAATAATGTTAAGGAATTTAAAACGGTTTTACGAAATTAATTGAGATTTTAGAAGTATTATGTGATTTTACGATATTTCGAGGAATTTTATGAAATTTGAAAGGAATTACAAACTAGCTGTGAAGTTGTATCAACTTTTGTGCTCATTCAATGAGCACTTTGCTTCCTGTAAGCAAATATGATTTGCTTCCTCATAGAGGAAGCATTAATTATTCTTTACATCAACATTAAAGTTTGATTATTTGAGAAGTTATATTCGAAAAATTCATTTTCAAAAATTACAATAAAGCACAATTTTCTTATTTTTCAATGAAATGCATTAATCTTATAGGTCAATCGATTCGTCTCGACGCAAGGAACCTTTATTTTCCTTGCGTCAGCTTCGAATTTTGAATATTAGAGAAGTTATAGTTGAAAAACGAATTTTTCAAAATTAAATAGATCAATAATTTTGTTATTTTTCAATTAAATGAAATAATATTATAGACCAATCGATTCGTCTCGATGCAAGGAACATTTATTTTCCTTATGTCAAGTCAAAATTTTGATTATTTGAAAAGTTATAGTCGAAAAATTAATTTTTGAAAATACAATTAACCATAACTTTATTATTTTTTAATGAAATGCATTAATAATATAGGTCAATCGATTCGTTTCAACACAAAGAATCTACTTTTCCTTACATCATCTTTGACTATTGATTATTTGAGAAGTTATAGTGAAAAAATGAATTTTAAGAAAATTATAAAAGTACATAAAACTTGTAAAATTAAATATTTTGTTAAACCATTGTAAGAAATTCAACTAGGTGTATAATGAAATAACTATGCAAAATTTCATCAAATTATCTCTACGCGTTTTCAAAAAATTGCTGGATCGTGACACACACACACACACACATCCGGACAATTTTTCAGGACATCATGTTAGATATATTGACATTAAAATATGTTGAAAAAAACCTTTTTTAGGAAACTGGATTTTGTCACCACCACAAAGTTTCCTCTACGAGGAAGCAAAATGCATGAAATTTTAAATAATTTTCAGAGATTGAACAATATTTCATAGGATATTAAGTTATTTTAATGACTTAAGGGATTTTAAGGCATTTACCAGATTTCATTGGATTTTCAGGAATTTTAAGGGATTTCATAAAATTTCATGAGATTTTGAGTAATTTTATGGGATTTGATGATATTTCGGGAGATTCTAAGTAATTCCAAGTAATTTTAAGCGAGTTTAAGATATTTTACGAGATTTTAAGTAATTTTAAGGACATATTTCAAGAAATTTTAAAGGATTTGGTGAGATTATATTGTATTTTCAAGAATTTAAAAAAATTAACGAAATTCCATGGAATTTTAACTATTTTTAAGAGATATAATGAGACTTCATGGAATTTTGAGTAATATTAAGAAATATCAATTTATTTTGCGAAATTTAAAGGAATTTCCTAAGATTTCATAGGATTTTAAGCGGATTTTTGAGTTATAACGATAGGTAGTGGAATTTTATGGAATTTTATGTAACATCAAAGAATATCAAGGAATATCAAGTGATTTTATGAAATTGAAAGGAATTTCACCATATTTTTATGGATGTTAAAAGGCAATTTAAGGTATTGTATAAGGTAATGAGTAAGTTTAAAGACTTTTAAGGAATTCAAGAGATTTTACAGGATTTCATGGAATTTTAAATACTTGTAAGATATTAAACGGGATATTAACTTATTTTGAGGACTTTAAAGGTATTTTCCGAGTTATCATTGGATTATCAGAAATTTCAAGAGATATTTCATGACAGTTCATGGGATTTTAAATGATTTTAAGGGATTTTATGATATTTTATATTTTAGTAATTTTAAAAACTTTTAAAGAATTCAAGCGATTTTAAGAAATTTCAGTGAATTGTCACGAATTTTTTTCGACATTTAATCAGATTTCATGGGAGTTTGTGTAATTTTAAGAAATATCAAGTAAATTTACTAAATTTAAAGGAATTTCACCAAATTTTGAAGGATATAAAGGCATTTTAAGTAATCTTATGAAACATATGGAGATTCCTGAAATTAGATAAAGAATTACAAGATTTTATGAGATTTTATGAGATTTTATGAGATTGTCATGAATTTAAAGAGATTTCATGAAATTTCCTGAGATTTTTAATAATAAAAGGGATTTTACGATATTTTATAGGATATTTAGTAATTTTAAGGACTTTTAAGGAATTCAAGGGATTTTACGGTATTTCATGGAATTTTAAATACTTATAACGGTCTGGCTATACCGTACCCCATAGCACCTGACTATAGGCACAACACCTTGTGCGTACCGGCACGGCAGAGTACTACCTGGGGCTGATCAATTATCGATCCACGAGCAGTAACGCACAATTACGCTAGGTACCTGGCTACCTGTCTTTCCCAGAAACCACGCAAATCTCAATGGAGATAAGACACGGGCGCTGGCCCACTATCGTGGTCGAGCACCAGCCTGACCAACTCAACCGACCCGCCTTGAACTCTCGGAATTTTTCGACTAGCATCGCAGTTTTTTCCACGACTTCGACGTCATCTTCAGAATCACACTACTCCACCATCTGGATCTCTATACTAATTGGTAGATATAGGAAAGAAGACCCTTGCACGCTATTCCAAGCTGAGGATCTTCTTTCAGCAACTCTGTTCTCCTATCCTTTAATTTGAAGGGTAGTTTTTTCTTTTTTGAGGGGTATCAATGCACGCTGTTCCAAGCTATTGATACACCTCCTTCGTTTGCATTCATTTTTGCCCGCAATTTTTTATCTAATCAAATCCTCGTGTACGCTGCACCAAGCTGCGGGGATTTGGTTAAAGTTCTCTAGTTTCGCGGTTAAAAATCAAATCCTTGTGTACGCTGTACCAAGCTGCGAGGATTTGAAGGGGTTGAATCGTACTCACGGCTCGTAAGGGATTCTAAGAAATATAGAGGGGTAGAATCTCGGCGCACGCAAAGGCCAAATTTAAGAAGGGTCCGGTTTCGTATTAATACTATCGCAGCCTGATCACACCCACTGAGGGTTTCGTATTTGAAACGCTTTATACTTTGCAATCGCGAATAGTTAGTTGCGAATACCTCGAGGAAGGGTACTAGCTTGTCAAACTCTGAGCCTATTGGAATTGTTTTAATGAAGATTTTGAACCACTTTTGTACTTAGCGATCTCAGAAAGGGACTCGAGGATAGTTTGAGGGATCCGATCTCAATTTCTAATGATTATAATAAGTTTATAAGGGATGTTTTAGCATTGCTCGGTTTGTGAGTCTATTGTTTGGTTTATATCGCGTCTCATTGATTTAAAAAACATTGGATTATATCGAGTCTATTTCCACATCCGTTCCGTGCTGGGACATCTCAAATTTGCTGTTTATTTAACTGAATAAATTTGTTACTTTTATCGAAATCTCTACGTGTTTGCTCGCCTCTCTCGAGAACCTTTCCCAATTCTTTTGATTCTAGCCTATGAGAGGGCATAAGGTTTTATTTTCAGGCTTAGCAAATAAGCATTTATTTTGCAGTAATAGCAGTAATATTTATAATTAGTATAAAAAGACCATAGAACTGTTACATACTTGTAAGATATTTTACGGGATATTAACTTATTTTGAGGACTTTCAAGAGATTTTACGAGATTTCATTGAATTGTCAGGTATTTTAAGAGATTTCATGACATTTCATGGGATTTTTAATTATTTTAAGGGATTTTACGATATTTTAGGTTTATTTAGTAATTTTAAGAACTTTTACGTAATTCAAGGGATTTTAAGAATTTTCAGTGGATTTTCACGAATTTTTTTAGAGATTTAATCAGATTTCATGGAACTTTGAGTAATTTTAAGAAATTTTGAAGGATAATAAAGGCATTTTAAGGAATTTTATGAAACTTATGGAGATTCCTGAAATTAGATAAAGAATTACAAGATTTTATGTTTCAAGAATTAAAACTTCTCAATTATTTTTTCTACTAGCAAAAGGTGTGCAAAAACGAGAAATTAATCGCGGATCATAATTGCTAGTATGTATAAATAATATTATACCTGTATAGTACAGAGTATACATCTATCTATGTATAACAGTATAGTCTAGTTATAGTTAGTGTAGTTATAGTTAGTGTAGTTGTAGTTAGTGTAGTTATAGGGCGGGTCTGAGGGCCTGAACAGCGTCTAATCGGCTGCTCTAACGACCTAACTGCGCGTACGCAAGATGCCCGTTAGTCATAGTTGTATCACGATACGGTGATATACACGGACCTCTTGAAAAAATCGCTTTCAAGACTTACGGCAAGTTGTACACGCGCCACAATTTTATGCCCTGTCCGACGGGTTTCCGCATTCAGAAAATATAACTACTGCGGTTTGACCCAACTCGAGATATCTTACACTTTGCAAATTACAGGCACCAGGAAATTGCTACATTTTGTGAAATAAATCTGCTTTGATATATGCTCGAGTCTTCATTATAATGAGATAATTTAAGATAAAAATGGCATCCAGAAGATATAATAATTAATTTTGTTAATGATTGCATCAATTTCAGATTAGAAATTGAAGAGTCTTCATTACAGTAATATATGCTTAATGTAGAAAATTGGTAAATACATATGACGTACTAAACTTAAAATACAGGTCAGAATGCAATTCATTTTAAATTCCACAGTGAATTATACATCATGAATGAACGATAAGATAAGCGAAAACGATTTTATTACTTCATGGCTAATACGTTAAATAATGACTTATTCTTCCTTTTCGTTTCAAAGATTTCTTTCATGTTTAAGTTATGAAGAAAACGTGACTAAAAATGAGAGCGGAAATAGTTGAATCAGCTTCGTTCTTGCATTAAGAATGCAAGTTTTTTCTACCAAGTCAGCAACAAATTATATATTGGAAAATATATAACTCGTGTTTCCGTTGTTAAACAAATTGAAGAATTGTCGTCGTTCATGTTAAGTTTTTATTGTTGATTACAGAGATAATTAAAACAAGCACGAAAGCACGTCAATGTGATGCTAAGTTGATAGTTGTATTAATCTTCTGAATAATAAATACATCATCAATTTATGCAAACAAATCGAACTAATGAGGTGATGAAGAATCTAGTTACATATAATAAATCAGTAATTACACGTTAATCAAAGATAGTTTCATATCAATTATTTATTATTCAATATACTTGAAAACTACATTATTATTAAATTGCAAATTCAACCGACTGATGAAATGTTTCCAAGAAATTCATTAAATAAATGACAATTTTTCTCAGTGCATTAATAATTAAGAGTAGGTAATGAAATAAGTCTACATAATATGTTTGTCGTAATTTTTCACATGCAGAGGAAGAGACTGCTGCCCACATTGTACAATATAATTACTATAATGTACATCAAAGTGATGTTACGTAAACACTCGAAACACATGTCTTCTCAATGGGAAAATAAAGGTTCACACAAGGTAGTCTTTTAAGTCTGATATGCTTCATGAAGAAGAACATATGTTTTAAGTTTTCAATTGTAATGGGCAGACTTTGACAAACAATTTATATCAGTAACGAGCCTTCGACAGTGACCTTCTACAGTCCGTTAAGTTGCTTATCGCTAACAAGTGCATAAGGTAAAAATTTATATGTAAGACATATATAAGAGAAAGTTTGGAACATTAACTAAAACAACAGGTAGCCTATATCTTTGTTTAACATTTCAAAAGATGTAACAAATTAAAAATTGCCTTGTCTACATCAATTTTGAAACATGCACGCAAAACTTCATCATCAAAACTTCGTTCATCACTTTGGTGACTGAACGAGAATCCTTAAACAATAATAAATACATGGATAAAGGCAAATATTATTGAAAATAAAATAGTATTGTAATTTCAAACTGACACATGTACACATCACTCAATTCACGGACAAAAACGATTTCTAGGCATTAACCGTAATACCTTCGGGTAAAGTGGGCCTGACGGCGCATCAACTTAGAAACAATTCGAACAATATAAATAAATTGTATATTTCGCCGTGAACGGGAAGTAAATTTTTTCTCAACATGACCGACGGCAATTGCATCCGTGATGGAGGTGCGTTATTCTATTTTTAAATAAATTTCTTCAATCCATCCGCGAGAAATAGCGCGCATAACTGTTGTGCAAAGCCGCACTGGTCTTATCGCGTTGTCAGTCTACCGTAAACTTAACTTTACGAGCCATACCTTAACGCATTCGATTTTTCGCTTTCCTATACTTTATTTGTCTCGCCAACTTAACGGTTTTGTTAAGTTCCGACTTTCGTGTATACGCTATTACATATTGAAAACAGATCTAAAATGATCCATTTTTCAAAGCTGTTAAAAGTTCGTCTTTCCCATCGTTGAGAAATATATCAGTTCTCAGGATTATACGATTGGTTAAGTGAAAAAAAGACATTATTATAGAGACATTTGAATTTGTTCAACTACCCGTGTGGAAATTGCCTTATTTAGCCTTATTTTAAAAAAGGCTCGGACCAGGTCCGGATCAGGCTGCCTGATTGTCAAATTTATGTAACGGCCCTGATCAGGTCCGTTTACTGCCCGGATAGTTTCCCCTTATTATTAAGTAAGGCAGCCTGAATTATACCGTAAGTCAGGTAAACGTACGGCCCTGATAGGATACGGATAAAAATGTATTGAAGATCAGGCGTACAACACACAAGTATAGTGCAAACTTTAGAAGATTTTAAATTAAATTAAATTTAAATTAACCTTAGGGTAATGGTTAGGTAGCTGGACTCGTGTCCCGTAGGTCGTGCGTTCGATTCCCCTCCGCGTTGCGTGCAAAATTTTATTTGTTATAAAAGCGTTAAAATTTACAAATACCGATTATTTATAAGTATATGCATAATATATCTACGTATAAATCATGTTCTTAATTAATAACATTTATTTTTACTTTTTTATTGTAACTTCTAAGTGTAATAGGCCAATAAGGATCAGTGAAAGCGGCCAAGAACAACAACAAAATGTGTACGGGAGATATTCGAAACATTTCGTTATCAGGGAATGCTTTGAAAAAAGTGGGGCACTAAATTTTTATTTGCTTTTTTTATTGAAGCGCACCATTTATTATATAATAAAAAAATGATAATTTACGGAATTTGATAGGGAATAAATATGGCCCGGAAAAGAGCCTTACGTATTTTAAAGGCTGAGGTAAGGTTAGGATACGGACCGTCTAAGGTTGGCAACATACGGTCCTTTTACCATTGAGCGTTACAGAACACTATATGGGCCTGATAGGATTGACGGATCCGGACCTTAAGTAAAATAAGGCAACCTTATCAGGGCCTGGTAGTGCCCGGATTTAAATTTCTACACGGGTACTTGTTGAAAAATCTTATCTTAAAAAAGAGATGTTACCAATATATTGAACATATTGTTGTTGAAAACCTGATTGGTTCCTTTGGAAATTGGGCACAATTTGTGTGAATGTATAGAATTTGAAAACTATCTTCAGACTATTTTTCTGTCAAAACGATTACTAATAAAAAGGTTATATAAAGATATAAAATAATTTAAAGTGATAAAAATAATTATTTTGATTTGAAAAATAAATTATTAGTGAAGCAAAAAAATATTTCAAGATATATATCTCAGGTTAGTGAAAATTATTTGAAAAATTAAACAATTTTTAATATATTAATATTTATTATATATGTATTTGTATATTTACAGATCAGGTACCATCAGAATTATGAGATTTTATGGGATTATAAAATAATTTTAAGGGATTTGACTATATATTTTGTGGAATTTTAAGTAATTTGAGAGATTTTTAAGAGATTTTTAGACACTTTATGATATTTCATTGGATTTAAAAGTATTTTAAGAGATTTAATGAGATTTCATGAAATCTTGAATAATGTTAAGGAATTTAAATGGGTTTTACGAAATTTATTGAGATTTTAGAAATATTAAGTGATTCACGGTATTTCGAGGAATTTTATGAAATTTTAAAGGATTTTACAAAATTGCATGAAATTTTAAATAATTTTTGGAGATTAAACGATATTTCATAGGATATTAAGTTATTTTAATGACTTATAAGAGATTTTCAGGCATTTACGAGATTTAATTGGATTTTCAGGAATTTCAAGGGATTTCATAAGATTTCATGGGATTTTAAGTAATTTTATGGGATTTGATGATATTTTGGGAGATTCTAAGTAATTCCAAGTAATTTTAAGCGACTTTAAGATATTTTACGAGATATTAAGCAATTATTATTGAGATTTTAGAAATATTATGTGATTTCATGGTATTTCGAGGAATTTTATGAAACTTTAAAGGATTTTACGAAATTACATGAAATTTTACATAATTTTCAGAGATTTAATGATATATCATAGGATATTAAGTTATTTTAACGAGTTAGAGGATTTCAAGGGATTTACGAAATTTCATTGGATTTTTAGGAATTTTAAGGGATTTCATAAGACTTTATGTGATTTTATGTAATTTTATGGGATTTGAAGGTATTTTGGGAGATTCTTAGCAATTTTAAGCGACTTTAAGATATTTTATGAGATGTTGTCATTTCAAGGACACTTATTTCCAGAAATTTTTAAGGATTTAGTGAGATTATATTGAAATTTCAAGAATTTTATAGAATTTAACGAAATTTCACTGAATTTTGTGTATTTTTAAGTAATTTTAAGAAATATCAATTGATTTTGCAAAATTTAAAGGAATTTCATAAGATTTCAAAGGATTTTTAGCCATTTTAAGGGTTATAACGATGTTGTCGAATTTTAAGGAATTTTATGGAACATCAAATAATATCAAGGAATATCAAGTGATTTTATGAAATTGAAAGGAATTTCACCATATTTTTATGGATGTTAAAGGAATTTTAACCCTTGCTTGCCACACTGGGGTGGATTACACCCCAGACTTTTTTTTCTCATAATTTAAAGTACCGAAACGTTAATGAAATCGCTTTAAATCAATATTTGTCAAAAATACGAGACAAACCAATTGTCAAAGAAAAATATGCAATAGTTAATTTTTTATTACAGTTTTTATGACTGGGGTGTCCGACACCCCAGTTTGGCAAGCGTTTTACTCCGCGAAGGTGTGGCAAGTCAGGGTTAAGATATTTTATGGAGTATTAAGTAATTTTAAATACTTTTAAGGGATTTCGGGGATTTTACGGGATTTCATGGAATTTTAAATACTTGTAAGATATTTTACAGGATTAAATTAACTTATTTTGAGGACTTTCGAGAGATTTCATGACATTTCATGGGATTTTTAATAATTTTAAAGGATTTTACGATATTTTATGGGATATTTAGTAATTTTAAGGACTTTTCAGGAATTCAACGTATTTTACGAAAATTCAGTGGATTTTCAGAAACTTTAAGAGATTTAATCAGATTTCATGGGACTTTGAATTGATTTTGCGAAATTTAAAGGAATTTCATAATATTTCAAAGAATTTTTAGTAATTTGAAAATTTATAACGATAGATTGTCAAATTTTAGGGAATTTTATGGAACATCAAGAAATATCAAGTGATTTTTACGAAATTTAAAGAAATTTCACCAGATTTTTGAAATATTTTAAAGGCATTTTAAGATATTGTATGGAGTATTAAGTAATTTTAAATACTTTTAAGGAGTTCAGGGGATTTTACGGGATTTCATGGAATTTTAAATACTTGTAAGATATTTTACGGGATATTAATTTATTATGAGGACTTTCAAGGGATTTTACGAGACTTCATTGAATTGTCAGGAATTTTAAGAGATTTCATGACATTTCATGGGATTTTTAATAATTTTAAGGGATTTTACGATATATATGGAATATTTAGTAATTTTAAGAACTTTTAAGGAATTCAAGTGATTTTACGAAATTTCAGTGGATTTTCAGAAATTTTAAGAGATTTAATCAGATTTCATGGGTCTTTGAGTAATTTTAAGGAATATCTTGTGAATTTACGAAAATTAAATTAAATTGAAAAAAAATTAAATTAATTAAATTAAATTAAAGTTTGAAGGATAATAAAGGCATTTTAAGGCCTTTTATGAGACTTATGGAGATTCCTGAAATTAGATAAAGAATTACAAAATTTTATATTTCAAGAATTAAAAATTCTAAATTATTTTTTCTACTAGCAAAAACGAGAAATTAATTAATTAATTATCATGATTGCTAGTAAATTTAAAAAACAGGAAGTATTTCTCTCTGAGCTTAACTGCGTGCCTTTTTTTCAGTGAATTTGAAAAATATCAATATGAAAAGTGATTTGTCCCTATGGTAAAGTCAAAGAAATAATTTAAAAACAAGCTTGAAAATAAAAGATGCACGTGTATATTTTAAGAAGAGACTCACTTAAAAGAATCTCTTGTCTTAAATTAGTTTAAAGATATTCTCCTTCTTTAATGTGTCACTCATTGTTAGTAATATTATGTGCACGACGTAGTTAGTACTACTCACTGGAAAAACCATGACGAATTCTTCCTTAATTCTAATTTTCTTTTTCAAATTACACTTTTTTATTTTTTGTTCAAAAATATTTCATATTTGAAAAACAAATTTTTTATCTCCCACCCCCCCTCTCCCTCTCGTGGAAAATAAAACTCCATACCTCAAAAATGTCGGCTGCGTCGGCCTTCCCTGTATAAACATATTAGTTGCCAAAAAAAAGTCAATGTTGGTATATTTTATACGCTATTATTGATTGAAAGTCATATATTTTTTCGTCCATTTAATTTATAATCATCACTCTTTGCTCTAAAATAAGAGAAAATATCTCCACATTACCATAAAATATATTTAAACAGGAATAAGTGATAAATCAAACATGAAGTATTACATGCAGGGACATGTAATAAAGTCATTTTTTTTTACCTACACTAATCCCTCGGGCTAAAATTCTTCAGACCAGCTATTAAAAAGGAAGCTACATTTATACCATGACATTGCCTTAAATCATAAATCGATAGAATGGAGCAATTTGTCTGGTTCTTCTTGCAAATAAATACTACATTAGGCTGCTTGGATCGAATCATCGAATAAATTAATAAATACAGCTATCAACTATCATCGCCTTATTTGCTATTTGAACCATTCCACAACTGTACTACAGATCCTAAATCACCTGTAAGCCTAAAGAGTATATATAGTAAATACGTATAGTATAGTACGCACTATATAAACTCTATAGTTGTATAACTCGAGGTATAAACATGGATGTCAAAGCGTTTGCTGCTGGCTTTTGTCTTTTTTTGTCAGTTCCGAGGGAATAGAAACGATAGTGAATTATACGAGTAGTAAAAGTATCTATGTGACCGAAGAATCAAAGGGGTTGGAAGTAGGATTTGCATATTTGCCAAGCTTTGAGTAAAAAGTATAATATTATTTACGAGCTGAGCAACCAACATGTTGGCGATGTTTTAACCTTGTATAGTACCGACAAAAGGTTCCCCGAGCGTCGACACTAAGCTGGGGTAATCAACGACCCCACCTGCTAATGCCTCTTGTGAGAAAAAATACTTTCGCGTGTTACAATAATCATAACTACCTAATGAGAATTTCGATTCAATCCTCTTCCCTTAAAGTTTCTAGGTGCAAAAATTATGTTTATCATAATGGATTGTATATTGGATTGGATTGTATAATTGATTTTAATCATATAATTATAAGTTTTCAGGGAAAATAGAAATTGAAATTTATGCTGTTATTTTTTTAACAGATTTTAGAAACTTTTCTAATGATTTCAGGAGATTTTCAATAATTTTAAAAGATTTTAAGAGATTTCTAGGAATTTAAAGGGATTGCAAGAGATTTGTATAATATTTAAAAGATTTAGTGGAATTTTAAAGTTCCTTGTGGAATTTTAAAATATATCAAAAAGCTTGTAAGAATTTTAAGAAATTTTGATTTTTTAAAGTATATTTTAAGGGATTTTAATAATTTTTTTTTTATTTTAATTTTTATATTTTTTTAATGTTCCTCGTGGAATTTTAAAAGATTTCATGAGATTTTTGTGATTTTTAAAAGATTTTGTGGAATTTCACAAAATTTTAAGCGATTTTTACGTACTTTAAAGGAGTTCAAATTTTTTCATGGAATTATAAAGGATTTTAAGAAACTTGGAAGAGTTTTAAGAAATTTTAAGGGATTATAAATATTCTCATGGAATTTTGAAAGGATTTTAAAAGGCTTGTAAGGATTTAAAGAAATTTTGATTTTTTTAAAGTTATTTTAAGGGATTCGATTGAAATTTTAAAGAATCTCACAAGATTTTTATGATTTATAAAAGATTTTGTAGAATTTTATGGAATTTTAAGAGGTTTTCAAGAATTTTAAGAGATATTTACGCATTTTAAGAGATTTTAAAGTTTTACGTGGAATTGTAAAGAATTTTAAGAAGCTTGTCAAAATTTAAAGAAATTTAGACATTTTTAAAATGATTTTAAGGAGTTTAAATATTCATCTTGGAATGAAAAAAAAAATTTCAAAAATTATTTTTGATTTTTTAAAGAATTTTGTTAAGATTTTGTTTCTAAGAATTTTTATTTAGAGATTTTAATGTATTTTAGGGAATTTCAAAGTTCCTTATTGAATTTTAAAGAATTTCACGAAATTTTTATGATTTGTAAAAGATTTTGTGAAATAGTAAAGGATTTCATGGAGTTTTAATAGACTTTAAAGAATTTATGACATTTTATAGGATTTGAAATATTATAGTGAAATTTTACGTAATTTAAAGATGTTTCTAGGAATTTCAAAAGATAATAAGTTTCCAATAATTAAAAGAAATTTTGACGCATTTTAAGAGATATTAAAGTTCCTTGTGGAATTTTAAAATATTTCAAAAATCTTGTAAGAATTTTAAGAAATTTTGATTTTTTAAAGTATATTTTAAGGGATTTTAATGTTCCTCGTGGAATTTAAAAGGATTTCATGAGATTTTTATGATTTTTAAAAGATTTTGTGGAATTTTACAAAATTTTAAGGCATTTTTACGTATTTAAAAGGATTTCAAATTTTTTCATGGAATTATAAAGGATTTTAAGAAACTTGAAAGAGTTTTAAGAAATTTTAAGGGATTATAAATATTCTCGTGGAATTTTGAAGGATTTTAAAAGGCTTGTAAGAATTTTAAAAATTTTGATTTTTTAAAGTGATTTTAGGAAATTTAAAAATATTTCTAGGATCTTTTACTTTAATCGATGATCTTTTTTTCATCTTTTACATCTTTTACTTTAAATGATGTGATTTGAGTTTAAAGAATATATTTTTTTGCAAATTATGACTTCTAACAAAATATGCTTTCTTTTAAAATTGTTTTCATGCGAAGTGCTCGTTCAAAGAAAAACTTTAAAATAAATAAGAAGGCAAATTGGTCGATTTACTTTTGTCGGGATCCAGAGTGAAGAAATTCTTTCAGAATTATTCATTTCCAGCTAAAAAGAATTTATTTCAACACGCAGCGGATATTAGAATTCTAAACATATTTGATACTTGCCATGAGATAATAAATTCTTCCATTTACTATCAAAAATTGATAATATTCAACTCTTTTTAGAAAACGCATATTTTGTAATACTTTTGTTGCATTGATTGACGTAAATATCAGGTAGATTGAGTTTATACTTTTACAAAAGAAAAGTGTTACCTAGGGATGGAAAAGTCGAAGTCGACTTTAATCGAAAGTCGAATTCCACGGCTTAAAAGTCGACTTTTTACAATCGACTTTGGATACTCGAGGTTGACTTCAAATCGACTTTATTCGCTCGACTTTCTTTGCACTAATCTCATAAACCAACGACCAACCTTTTATTTTTTCTCCCCCCCCCCTGCAGCTGTTTTTGAAAATTACTTCAAATCCAAAATGTATTTTGTCTTAAAAATTCAGTTAAAACTAATCAATAAATATTTTAGGTGATTTATGCCTGATTGTGTTTGGAAAATAAATGATCTATTAGTTTGAATTATACCTATTTATAATTAATAAACGTTAGAAAAAGGTTTAAATAACTTTTTTAAAAAGTTTATAATAATCGATTTTTCATCTCAATTAATCGATTTTGGAAATCGAAAACTTTGAAAGTCGATTTTTTAATACGGTTTTCCATCCCTTGTGTTACCATGGTAATACTGAACCAAACCTGTACCCCTCATTTGAATAAATTTAAATCATAAAGGGTGAATTTTATTATGGGTCAATTGCACACATGAATTCATGTGTATTAGGGTGGCCTAAGGACACTTTTTTTTATAGAGGGCAACGATCCCCACCATTTGATTCCAAATTCGAAAAAAAACACTCCCTCTTTTTTTTATTTTGATTTTTGCACGTGCTGATTTTGCCGCGAAGTTTCCCATGTGAATTGCATGGGGCAGTGTCACTTTTTGAAGTTTTTGTAATAACTTTTCAATGTTTGGGAAAATATTATTAATATATATATTAAATAATATTTGAACAAATTGAATTTGTTTAAATAATATTTTTTTCGAAAATTCGTTGCTTTATTAAAGATTATTACTATTTGTCTAGTCAAATAATTATCAACATTGTTTAAGTAATTATTAACATTAGTTTGTTTTTTAATTATTTTGAAAAATTCCATTCCAACAATGTTTGTTTTCCAAAAAAATTGTTATTTAATGTCTATGATAACAAACTGCCAGTCCGACCAATTTTTGGAAGAAAACATGTTTCGAACAAATGGAATTTTTACAAATAATTGACAATTAATTAACTAATGTTAAAAATATTCGACCAGACCAACATAATTCTTATTTAAAAAAAACTTTAAAAAAAAACAGCTTTTTTCGAAAAAAAAAATTATTTAATCAATTCGATTTATTTAAATAGTTGAAAATTAATTACTCAATTAAATTAAATATTAAATTATGTTAAATATTACTAAATAATAACAACAATAATTTTAGTAATAATTGTAATAATAATAACAATAACAGAGTAATAATTTATCTCTCAGTAGTAACTTTTACTAAAAAAAAAATTCAAGTGAAAAAATTATTTAAACAAATGGAATTTGTTTGAACAATTAAAAATTAATTAATCAATGTCAATAAGCATTCCATTAGACCAATAGAAATAATTTTTAGGAAAAAAAACGAGAAAGTGCTCAAAATATTTATTTACATGAAAAATTGATATTTTTTGTTTTAAGGGCATATGACACTTTACCATAAGAGAAAATTAGCTATACCAATTATACATTCATAATAATAAATATTTTTAGTAAATAAGAGTCAATAAACCTTCGTCTAATGTAGACGAAGGTTTATTGACTCTTATTAGATGAACATATTTATTATTATGAATGTATAATTGGTATAACTAATTTGCTCTTATGGTAAAGTATCACATACCCTTAAGGGTAATTTTCAAGGTACCGTGGGTAAAAAAGAAGAAGAAAACCCTTATATCGGATACATGAAATTCTTCGTTGAATCGTTGTCCTCTAACATGAAAAAAAAAATGTTTGCCATGTCTTTTTGGAATTTGAACCACCCTAAATGTGACATAACTTGAATGAAATGAATGCTAAATGAATATTATAAACTATATATCGTACCTAATAGCCCAGAGTTGAAAATACGAGATAATCCTCTTCTTTCCTGACTTTCGAAAACTTAGAACACTCAATACTCGCCCGAGCGAAACGTCTTGCGACACATGCATACGATCTTATGCTAGTTAACTTTTTAAGTTACTTTCTTTAAAAATAAGAGTTATAAAAGTCCAAGGTGAAAGCACACTGTTTTTAGGTAATATCACGATCTTTTGGAATTTTCAAGTTCTCTAACTGAGTGAATTAATCAAAGGAAATTAAAGGGTTTTCGAAGACTGTAGGAGAATCGCGCAAACCTACTATACAGTGACAACCTGCGCATAGCACGGCCGTGCAGCAACTGCCGTAACACGAAGGAATAATAAGGAGACCAGTCAACCAGTGCTCTCAGATCGAGCTGGAAATTTACCCCCTCCACATCCACTATTTTATCGCAAAAAAGCAATTTGTGAAATAAAATTTGGCACACCTTTGAAATTATTATTCTTTTAAAGTATTTTCTTGAATTATATAAGAAAATTTTCCCACATTATATTTAATAAATTACTTTTTACATTCTCATCAGAGAAATTATTAGATTTTGGATAAAAAAAAATTGAAAGACATAACATTTTGAAAATCCAAAAAAATGAAAGAAAATTTAAATTAGAAGCCAAACAACGAAAAGTTTGTGGTGACTTAAAAACACAATCTATACAAAAAATCCCAAACTTTTTAATTACGGGGGTGGAAAACAACCCCTAGTGATAATAGACTCTTTGAACATCACTAAATCGGCTTAAAACCCAAAAACCCAATAAAAAGCATTGATTTTCGAAACGTGGAAAATTCTCTTTAATAGTCCCTAAAATAATAGAGGGGGTGAGAACGTTCGCGAGAACCCCTAAAAACCACCCCCAATGGAAATCACACTGAAAAATCACAAAAGTGACTTAAAACCCAATAAAAAACATCGGATTTCGATGTTTTGTTTACTTTAAGACTTATACAATATACATAAATGAAAATGAAAATTTTCAAAATTAAAATTAATCATGCACGTTTCGAGATATTGTGCAAATAAGCATTTTCTTAAATATAATTTTGCAATATATTACAATTATACTACTTTTTATAATAAATTTGTTCTTTAATTATATTTCTAAAATTTTCTAAATTATATTTGACATATTGTTTGTTTTTCTTTTTTTTATATAAAATAATAAAGTGGAAGAGGTGAATATGATCAAAAATTTAATTTTCATAATCGATTTTGAAGACAACAGGGGTGAGTCGGAACGACAATGTGAATTTTATGTGCTCTTACATTATCCAGCGACTCATTTGTTTGTGATGACTGAAAAAATTTGACAATCGAGCCAGCATCGAGGCTGGCTTTTTTTTCGTAGAAGAAAAATCTACACATTCGAGGATGTCGAAAAGTAGAATCAGAGTCGACTCGTGTTATTATCATATTTACACCACTGAATATAACATCATGACAGTTATTGATTTCTAAAATTTAAGAATCTTTAATTATTTCTTTATTTTATAATCTGAAAGTGTGATTTTTAAATTACAATAATATAATATATTTTCTCCCCAAGACATAACGAAATGAAATGATGCAGATCCAGCAATGTTAGTCAATGGCAATGAAACCTGAAGGTTTCAGTTTCGATTTTTTGCTCCTTGCACTAAAAAATTGTTTTTAATTTTATTTTTATAAAAATGATTATTTATTGCAATTTTTCAAAAATATTTTAAAGTTCAGGAAAAATAACGTTTTTTTTACTTCTTTTTTCCAGAAAACTCTTCAGATTTAAAATCTATTCCATGCAAAAATGAACTTTTTTTTGTTTTAATGTTATAGACAAGAAAAAATATTGAAAATTAGAAGAGAAACACATAGTTAGAAAATGTAAAATGATGAAACTTTTCCATTTCCATTTTTTAAACGAAACCCAAAACGCTGAATTTAAAAAAAGAAAAAAAAACACAATTTAATTAAAATTTCAAGTTTCCTTCCTTTCAAAAATAAAAGTTCTGAATATTTTAATTTCAAATATTTTTATTTCATATATTTTCATATATTTTATTTCATTTCAAGAGGAACATGTTAAGAGGAAGATTTCTTGCTTCTTCTGATTGCGGCGATGGCAGTCTTCAAATCTTCCACGTGCCGATTTAACTGGTTGCGTTTCCCTATAAGTTTTTGGCAGTAGTCACACAATTTCAGTTCATTTGTAATTCGATGAATTTCGTCGGATTTATAGTCCTTCATCTCAAGCATCTCCGTATAGGACATTCCCTCCACATCTGTAAAGAAAAAAAAAGCAATTTAGTTTCGTCAACTATAAATTATTAATAATAAAAATTAATTAATTATAAACAAATATACTTACCAAAATCGACTTCCTTTCTTTCTCTAATCTTCTTTCTAGAAGTCATTTTCCACTCGTCTTCGATTTCTGTGAAAACTATAACAAAAAATATTAAAAATGTAAAATTTTTTAAATATACTTATTTTAAACTTAAAAAATATATACATACCAGATTTGTGTTTTAAGGATTTCTCCTCAGAAACCTTTTCCTTTTCCTTTGATGATGACATACGCGGCTCGTCATTACCTTCGGCTTCGGGATCAGAAACTTCATAAATGCGGTTTCTTCTTTCCTTCTTCTGACCATCTACAGCTAAATAATTTCATAAATTAAATGAAATAAAATGATAAATAAATTCTAATTATTGATAAATTTTATAATAAATGATAAATTTTAATATTTTGTTTTTTTTTTAAATATTTTTTAAACTGTTATTTTTATTAATTTTAAAGCATCTTACTACTTTGTGAAATTTTAAATTATTATGAGTATTTGTTATTATTATTTGTGT
>CAJFCO010018424.1:195054-206331 GCA_904066015.1 Synergus gifuensis | reverse complement strand
CGTGCACTTTTTGAAGAAAATATCGTATGCAACTGGGGATACAGGCGTTCTGTCTCGCGTGACGTATGCAGAACGAGTCGTAGCTCGTTGCATACGTCACGCTCGACGAAAAACGCCTGTATGTATCCCTAGATGCATAATATACTATTCATTTAATATCCACAGTTAAAGTACATCAGATGAGAAGACAGGAACAAGTTATAAGTTACCCAGTGGGCAAACGACCTAAGTAGAGACCTCTATTTTATGCGAAGCGCATAATCGCATAATGTCTCAGAATTGAATATTACTCGAAATCTTTGCGATTTATGAAGTTTCTAAATTAAATAAAGAAGATTCGTCATCGCATAATTTTGGAAAATTTCAATTTTTGCATGGAAATTTTGTTTTTAATTGACAAAAATTCAAAAATCTTAATACATTTTATAATAATTTATTGGTTTATTACACTACCAGAGAGAAGTTTTTTCCTTTTAACTAAATTAAAAGCTTTCAAAATGAGTCTAGGGCGAAGTTACCTTGTTTAAAATTGCAAAGAATGTCATCTCAATATTTTTGTAAAAATATTAATAACTTTCGAATAATGAACATTTTTTTAATTTCTTGTACTTATCTTAAAAGTAGATTTCTATAAATAGACATTAAAATAGATAGATTTATTTAAAAAATTGCACAATTATTTCTCCGCATTGTACAAGGGCTCAAATTTCGATTTGAAATACGTGAAAAGTTCAATATTACCTGATCAATAGGAAAATAATAATAAAAATCAAATGAATGTAAATTTTAAAATAATTTTGCAGAAACATCATGATTAATGATTTTTTATATTTTATTTCATATTTTTTATTATTTATTTTTTATTTATTTTTGTTTTATTTATTTCATTTATTTTATTATTTTTTTAATTATTTTAATTTTATTTATTTATTTTATATTTTATTTTTTATTTATTTTTATTTTTTATATTGTATTTTATTTTATATTTTTATAGTTTTTATATTTTTATTTTTTATATTTATTTTTTATATTTTATATTTCTCAGTAGGAAAAATATTCAAATATTTCCAACTTTTTCACGCCAACTTTAAGTTTCACACAATACAAAGAAAAAAATATCAGATATCAGATAATATTGATATGGCAGTATTAAATATTTAAATTAAATACACTGGAATCTCCCAATATGGACGAAATCGACGCTTTCCCAATATCAACGAAATTCCTCTTCTCAAATGGCACACCAATTGCGCATGCATCATATTAATTGCGCATGCGTATTGCACATAAATAATAGTTTTTAGCATTTCAAATTGCGCGCGAATAGCAAGCAATCAGATTCCGAGCGCGCAACTCATGCGCAGTGTATCCAGTGATATTTGAGGTAACTGCAGGTCGATAATGAGAAAGGAATGCGGTCGATATTGGAAGATTTTCGATATTGGGAAGGTTGATATTGGGAGATTCGAATGTATAGTTCTGATTTCTTCATCATACAATTTCGCATAATCCAGATTTTTGAAGCAGTATTTCACATAATAATTCATTTTTCTTCGTATAATTTAAAGATATCGTTTGTCCATTGGGTATGCAAACACCGTAAATAAAAGACCATGAATATTATTCAAGCAATGAAAAATATGAGTGCAAGTGAATTTTGAATGGTGCCATTACCGGATGTAGTTATTCACAACATAAATCTCTCAGATAACAAAATATTAATTTGTCAGATTATACAAAACACACAAGTAAATTACAAATATTGAACGAATATTAACATTACTCTTACCTTATAATAGGGGTGCCAGATAAGCAACTGTAATAACAACTTAAAGTTGATAATTTTTGCGTCCTTTCACACACTAGCACAAATTTTTCCACATGAAAAGACCACACTGATATTTCGATGAACATTGAACAATAACATTGACCGCACAAGCGTCCATCACGAGAATCAAAAACAATCAACAAAGCACATCTCTAACAAAAGCTTCGAATTGAAATTCATTCCGAATAAATCCGAAATGTTCCGAATCATTCCGAAATTTGTATCCGAACCAAACAGTTTCATTCCAATTTAATCCGAAGGAAGTTTTCTATCAAAATTAATCCGAAGCCCATTTAAAATCTATCCGAACGTTTAATCCGACTGAATCCGAATCAATCCGGTCAATCCAAATGAGTCCGAATGAATTCGAAATTTCAATCCGAATGGATACGATTTAATCCGGTCTATCCGAATCAATCCGAAAAAATTCGGATTAAATTTCGCCTTCATATACTTTTTGTAAAATAGATTATGACAATGCCAATGTTTTGTTTTTTAAAATATTTTTTAAAATGTTATTTTTATTAATTTAAATAGTAAATAAATATAAATAAATAAATAAATATAAATGAGAAATAAATAAATCTTAATTTTACCATTAGAATATAGGCGTTTTTCCTCCCTGTTTCTTTTTAACGCCGGTGTCATCGACTCCGACGCCGCCGATGAAGACGCCACCGCTGTCGTTGACGCCGCCGCTGCTGGAACTTTTGCCTTTTGCTTCGCCGCCTCTTGCTCTCGCAAATACACTCCCGCAAGCTGCGCCTTCTTGGCCTCGGTTTGTCGCTCCAGATCTCTAAGAACGGCTTCCAGCTTTTCGCTTGTGCTTTGCTCCTGAAAATCTTTAATTGTTAATTAATCAATTAAATAATTAATAAATAAATAATAATTAATAAGAACTTATATTATAATAGAATATAATAGACTAGCATATAATAGAATAGCATATAATATAATATAATAGAATAGCACTTACCATTTTACTTTATGACCTGACCTGCCGTTGGTGAAATACAAATCACGAATGAGATCTACACGGACAGAAAAATCTAGGCATTAGCGCGTGAACACATGATTATCTTTTGGAATATATTCATGGATTCTTCCATTAATCGCACGATACAACCCCACGGAAAATAAGCATAGCTCATATTCATAGCTGTGCTCTAATACAGTTTAATTTATAGAAATTAAGTTTTATTAATTTAAAGCTATTAAAACAGTTATATAATAATATTATTATTATTAATTATTTTTTAAATAATGTTATAATGAATAATTTTTTGTCACAATATCTTTTTAACGTCAATGTTTTGTATTTTTTTTTGTTTATTCAAAGTATTTGACCTCTTTTTTCGGGAATTTTACACCGTCAGTAATTTTTTTTTTCCATTTACAGTAGAATCCCGGTAGTCCGTAATATTGGTCAGGTCCCTTGACATTACGAATTAGCGGGATTCTACTGTATTTAAATGGAATTTTTTAACACAAATAATAATAATTAATACTCATAATGAAATAAAAATTATAAAAAATAAAATTACCAAAATTACCAGCAGTGTAAAAGTCCCGAAGTATTTTACTACTATTCTTATTTTTTATTTATTATTTTCTAATTATTATATTATATATATTATATATTATATTATATATAATATTAATTTAATTATATATATATATAAATTGATTTAAATTTACAGCAAATCAAATGAAATCCTTTAAAATTACTTGAAATTCTTTTACATATTTTAAATCTTCTGTAAATGTCTTAAAATCGTTTAAAATATTTCAAAATCTCTTGGATTTCATTAAAAGCTCCCGAAATCTCTTCAAATTTCTTGAAATTCGTTAAAATCAGTTAAATTGTCTTAAAATTGAGACGTCCGTTGTAAGCGGACTGGAGTCCTAGATAGTGACATGTTAATTTTATCAATAAATAATTTTTACTACACAGAATTATGGAATTGATCTTCACCGCAATAGTTCTTTATTATCATCAATCGTTTTATTAAGCTACCAATACACAAATATCATCGAAATTGAACCTGATGATACCCGGAACCACAATCCCCATATCACCCTAAAGTCGCGACATTTCTTGGCTGTTATGATTATCACGATTTCACAATTTAAATCCTAATCAATGCACACAGCTAATTCGACCCAAGAGTCATACTTGCATTCCGCTCACATCAGCTCTCATCAGACAAAGCATAACAATCACAATGACATTGGTGCACCAACATTTACATTCGATCGTACCTCGACTGGAGTGTTGTTGATCGTCTTAGGAATCCCGGCCTTTTCCAAGGCTCTGTTCCTGGTCTCAATCCTGTTTCTCTATCGTCGTCAATTTATTAATAACACGAGCGTTCCCGTGAGTCCAGTACTTTGGGAAGGATGATTCCTCCAGATCCACCCAGGACGGATATGTCAATTTACTTTCCAGAATCACCAGTCGAAGGACCACCAAGAGACGGTGCCACAAACTTCCAACATAGTTGGATCCAACCCGCACGCAGGGGCTTTCAAGAACTTTGACCAAAAGGCCCTTTTCGTCACCTGTCACGAGCTTTTATTGTTCTTGAATCCCCTCTCTTCAGGCGTTATCTTTATCATCCGTAAGCTTCTCAGATCACCCACGGATGATTAGATTTGTAGGCCCTGTTCTACGTAACCATTACAAAATCTTGTGAAATATCTCAAAAATCCTTTCAATAACTCTTTCAAAAATCGCTTTTAATCACAACAATTGATTAAAATCTCTTAGCATCCTTTGAAATTCTTTTAAATTCTTTAATGTCTATCTCTTGAAATCTTTTTATAATTTTTAAAATCTTTATGAGATCTCTTAAAATCCCGGATAATGCCAGGTAAATTTTTGCTAGTAAATAAATAAAACTTTTGAGTTTTAAGAACTTTGAAAACTTTTTTTTTATATCTTTGTTCCAATAAATGTAAAAACAGTCGTCAGAGTGGACGTCTGAAACTTCAACCAATATAGTTTAAATATGTAATCCTATTATAAAAAAGGCATGGCATAAAAATCTCAAATCGAACTCGAAATATATCGAAGTGAAGGCAGCCATGTTTAAATTGAAGGCGGCCATGTTTGATAACACACATGAAAAATCTCGAATTGAAAAGAATCGAATATCGAACTTCGAGTTTAGAGCATTGAATATAGAAAAGAACATAGAAAGGCAAGTGCGACGTCAGTGGCACTAGTTATTAAAAAAAAGTAAACTCTTGATTTTTTAATTAAATTCCCGGCTAAAAAAAAGTAATATTCTCGCAACTTACCACACAATACCATTCTTGGTTCTCAATGAATAATATCTGGATATAAGCTTACCTGAAACATAAATAAATGACATTTTGTTAGTTTTATAAATAAATTACGTCAATTCGATATGTAAAATCCAATATCAGGGTATCTAGTGATCAGGGAATTGGAAATTTCCGGGTTTTAACCGGTTTTCTTCCGGTCTTTTCCCGGTCAAAGTTTTTTCCTTCCGACCAATTTATGCCTTTTTGGAATCTGGCCTTTTTGTGATTTTTGAAAAAACATAAAAAAATTTTTAAATCCTTCAATAAAATACCCTGAAAAATTTTTTAATCTTTTATAACCCATAAAATATTTTAAAAGTCATAAAAATCGCTTGAAATCAGTTCAAATTCGTGAAAACTTCTTAAAATACCCAGAAACTTGTTCAAATTCTTTAAAATTCTACGATAACATTTAAAAATCCTTTAAATCCTTTAAAAATCCATTGAAAGTGTTAGAAATCTCGTCAGATTCCATAAAATTCTTAAAAATTGCTTAAAAACTTTTAAAAATCAGGAAACTTTCTTGAAGTCCCTTAAAATTATTAGAAATCTCATAAAATTTCATAAAATCCTTAAAAATGCCAATTAAGTCTTTTAAAAGTCATTAACATCTCTTAATTCTCCTAAAATTCTTAGCAATTCCATGACATTTAAAGTCCCTTAAAATTCTCAGGAAAAAAATAAAATATAAAATTTTAAAAATCCTCGAAATTCAACGAGCAGACTTAAAATCCCTTAAAATCCCAGAAACCTTTCTAAATGTCTTAAAATTTCACGAAAAACCGAGCGAAAAACCTTCGAAATCTCTTAAAGTTTGAGAAAATCTTTTTAAATTCCCAGAAACTTCTTGACATTCATTAAAATTCTATGATAACAATTAAAATACCTTTTTATCCTTTAAAATATATTAAAAATATTAGAAATATCAATAAATTCCATGAAATCCTTAAAAATTACACAAAATCTTTTAAAAATCAGAACAATCTGTTGAAATTCCTTCAAATTATTTTATCTCATGGAATTCCACAAAATTTTTTAAAAATCATTAAAAATCTCTTGAGTTTTCTTAAAATTCCTCGATGTTTCATGAAAACATTTAAAATCTCTTAAAATTCCTTAGAATCTTTAAAAAACTTTTGAATGATTGAAGTTACAAGAAGTAAAAAAAATAATCGCGTATTGGTTTTCTAATAGAATAAAAAGAAAATAAAGCAGAACAACGTCGATTTTTCAATAAAATAAAAAAATTCTTGATTCTTAATGAAATTCCCGGGTTTTTCCCGGTTTCCCGGTCCGCTAGACACCCTGAATATGTAATATGTGCTTGAAAAATTGTTTTTTTAATTTGATAAGTTAGAAAGAGAATAAAAAGTAGACAAAGTTAAAAAAAAGTCGATTTTTCAATAAAATACAAAAAATTCCCTAAATGAAATTCCCGGATTTTTCCCGGTTTTCCGGTCCGCTAGACACCCTGGGTAAGAATAAAATTCTACAAATTAGTTGCCTCCTTATCAAAAAACGTTATTAATCTTACAATATAACTTTTTTTACCCTCTTAATTTATGTAGTTAAAGTTCTGAACGTTCAAATGAACGAATTTTTGTATTGATTGTATTTTAAACTATAAACTGTTCTGAAACATTAATTCATTTGCATTAACATTAATTTTGTATAGAAAAATATTGAAGACACTTATAATGTCTTCCATACATTCTTCCATAAAAATGAAATGTTATTTTATATTATTTTATTATATAATATTATTATATAATATTATATAATATATATTATATTATATTATGTTATATTATATTATATTATATATAATATATAATATTATTTATATTATGCAAGTATTAATCTTGATTTAGGAGATTTTTCTTATTTTTCTTTATGATTAATTATAAATACTTATATTATTGTATTGTCGTAGAAAGAATAGTTATTGATATAGAGAGCACTGAAGTATGTGGTTTAAGTTCTGAACGTTCAAATGAACGATTTTTTGTATTGAATATATTTTAAACTATAAACTGTTCTTAAACATTAATTCATTTGCATTAACATTAATTTTTTATTGAAGAATATAGGAGACATTATAAGTGTCTTCCATATTCTTCTATACAAAATTAATGTTAATGCAAATGAATTAATGTTTTAACACTGTTTATAGTTTAAAATACAATCAATACAAAAATTCGTTCATTTGAACGTTCAGAACTTAAACCACATCTTAATTTTGTAAGAACTTTACACTTCTCAAATAAATAAAGTTACCTCGCAAATTCCATTTATAGCTAAAAATAATTAGTAAGAACGCTTGTCATTGCATTTTATATTGGTTTATATTAAAATCTTGACTCATAAATTATTCTTGAAATAAATAAAATAAGAACTCTGCATAAGAAAGTATATCCTTATTATATCTTCAGCATCACAAAAGATTAACCTGAAAGATTAATATAGTGATACTTTTCTCGCGATGAAAACTTGCGTGAAAACGCAAGCAGATGCAAGATCTAGAGCATACGGGCATAGGGCAAGTGAAGGAAGAAAAGTGGAATCTCTTGATGCAATGATGAAATCTCTCAAGTCTGAAGTGATTTTCCTCATTGCTTGCAGGCAAAGTGGATGTTTCGTTTTGTTTCCTTACAAGAGAGTGTAAGTATAATAAGAATGATAGAAACGGATCGAGCAAACCGAGGTGCGACTCCTTGTCTTCTGGAACCGGAAATGCTACCAAGGATGATACTCTCGGATGAGGATACGGTTCACGGGAGCGGAAGGGGCGTTTCGCTCTCCGAACCGTAAGTTCTCTCTTTTGAGCGTGATCACGTACCACCTTTCGAAGTAGTAAGCTCATTAAACTCATTTCTAATTAACTGACCTTGAAGCATCGTTCGGTTTCATTACCGATCATTTCGTTTCATTACAGTGAATTCAAGTTTTTAGTTTTCATTTTCAGTCGTCAAACTTCGTAGTAAAGAACGCGTTTCATCATTTTTTAAAAAGTTGATAGTTTGGTATAAAGATCTCTAACATTCCAATCCTGAGTAGATCCTATCTTAAAAATCCTTGTATCCTTATCCTATCTTAAAAAAAAGATGTTATCAATATATCGAACACATTGTTGTCGAAAACCTGATTGGTTCCTTTGGAAATTGCGCAATTTTTGTGAATGTATCGAATTTGAAAACTATCTTCAGACTATTTTCGTTGTCAAAATGATTACTATAATAAAACGGTTATATAAAAACAGAAAATAATTTAAAATGATAAAAATAATTATTTTGATGTATTTTAAGAGATTTAATGAGATTTCATGGAATCTTGAATAATGTTAAGGAATTTAAAAGGGTTTTACGAAATTTATTGAGATTTTAGAAATATTAAGTAATTCACGGTATTTCGAGGAATTTTAAGAAACTTTAAAGAATTTTGTGAAATTGCATGAAATTTTAAATAATTTTCAGAGATTTAACGATGTATCATAGGATATTAAGTTACTTTAAGGACTTAAGGGATTTCCAGGGATTTACGAGATTTCATTGGATTTTCAGGAATTTTAAGGGATTTCATAAGACTTCATGTGATTTTAAGTAATTTTATGAGATTTGATGATATTTTGGGAGATTCTAAGTAATTTTAAGCGACTTTAAGATATTTTATGATATAAAGTAATTTTAAAGACATTTATTTCCAGAAATTTTAAAGGATTTGGTGAGATTATATTGAAATTTTAAGAATTTTTAAATAATTTAAAGAAATTTCACGGAATTTTGAGTAATTTTAAGTAATTTTAAGAAATATCAATTGATTTTTCGAAATTCTCTTAAATTTTATTAAATCTTTTAAAATTTATTAAAATTATTAGAAATCTCATTAAATTCCACAAAATCTTTTAAGAATCATAAAATTCTTTTGAACTCTCTTAAAATTCCTCGAAATTTCACAAAAACATTATAAATCGCTTAAAATTTGTTGAAATCCCTTAAAGTTCTTAGAAACCTCTTAATATTCTTCAAAAATTTCAAAACATTTAAAATCTCTTAAAATTCCTTAGCTTTACAAAATCTCTTAAAATTTCATGAATTTCGTTAAAATTTCTTGAAATTCCTAGGAACATCTTAAAATTCCACGAAATCCCCTCAAATTGGTTAATATTTCATGAGGTCCGTTCAATTTTCACTAATCTTTTTAAAATTCCTCAAAATCCTTTGAAATATTTTAAATTTCACGAAAAACTTCAAAATATTTTTAAATTCCTAAAAATCTCTTAAAATTTTCTCTAATCCTTCAAAATTCCATACAACATTTTCAGAATCTCGTGAAATATTTTAAAATTCCACTATACAATATTTAAAATTCCATGAAATCCTTTAGAATTATTTCACAAAATCGTTTGAAAATCATAAAAATATCGTGAAATTCTTTAAAATTCCCTAAAGTGCATGATTAAAATCTTAAAAAAAAAAACTCTTGAAAAAAAATTTCACATTCTTTTAAAAATTAAAAATGACTTCAAATTTTTTAAATTCTATGAGGACTATGACAATTCCATAAAATCATTTTTAAAATGTCAAAATTAGTTACAATTTTCAAGCTTCTTAAAATCCTTTAGAATTCCACGAAAAACTTTAAAATCCGTTAAAATACGTAAAAATTTCTTAAAATTCTTGAAAGCCTCTTCAAATTCCTTAAACTTCTACAAAATCTTTTATAAATTATAAAAATTTTGTGAAATCCTTTAAAATTCCATGAGGAAAATTTAGATTCTTTAAAATCACTTTAAAATAATTAAAATTTCTGAAAATTCTTACATACCTTTTAGAATGTTTTTAAATTCCACGAGGATATTTATAATTCCTTAAAATCACTTAAAATTCTTACAAGTTTCTTTAATTCCTTTATAATTCCACGAAAAACTTTTAAATCCCTTACAATACCTAAAAAAAACCTTTATAATATTTGAAAAATTTTCAAAATTCTCTAAAATTCCACAAAATTTTTATAAAATCATAAAAATCTCGTAAAATCCTTTAAAATTTCTCAAGGAACTTTAAAATTCCTTAAAATTCTTTGAATGCCCTAAACTTCCTTAAAAATCTCTTTCCTTAAATCTCTCTTAAAATCTCTTAAAATTTCATGAAGTCCTTTTAAAATTCAACTAAATCTTTTAAATATTATACAAATATTATATATATTATAAAAATATATCTTGTAATCCCTTAAAATTTCTAGAAACCTCTTAAAATTTTTTTAAATTATTGAAAATGTCTTGAAATCATTAGAAACCAAGAGAATCTCGAAGAATACCTGGAAATTATTTATAATCCTTCGAAATCTTTGGATAGTTTCTAAAATTTGTTAAATAAATTATAAAAGTTATATAATATGTACTACGACAAAAATAACATAGTTAACATAAATGTCAATTTCTATTCTCCCTGACAATTCTCGCATTTCCCTGACATTTTCCTGACTTCCCTGACAAACTTTTTCCCTGACATTTCCCTGACATTTCTCTGACTTCCCTGACATGTGGCCTCCCTGTTTACCATGTTATTGTGATTAAATATTAAAAATTTCATAGTATTAAAGTATTAGGGTCAATCTCAAATAAAATCAGGAAATAAAATCTAGGAATGAGGAAAGTACATAGTTGGATTAGCCTAATAAAAGATATATGCAAGAGACAGAGGAATAATAGTCGATCTAGTGAGGCTGGCGCGTAACCTTGTTTAATCAAATTGACCCTAGTCAGCAATGAAGCAAATTGGAAGGTCTCGGTGGTGTCACAAAGAGGGTCTTTCGTTTCGGCATAGGCCTTGCAAATCATGAGAGAATTTAGACAATGTGAGTTGCAATGACCTCTGGATAATTATTGAGTAGTGGAATAATTAATAAAGAACTGTAATTGTTAGGAACCTAACGTGTTATTTTGTTATCGTGACAGGAAGAAAAATTGCAAGAGAAAATTAATATTGGAATAGATTTCGTGCCACTCTCCTATATTTTACACAAATGTCACCAAGTCATTAGACTTATATAATAATTATAGATGCGATTACCAATTAAGTCACAAATATTGTGCTAATAATAACAAATAATATAATAAT
>CAJFCO010018424.1:142067-195044 GCA_904066015.1 Synergus gifuensis | reverse complement strand
ATAATAATAATAATAATAATAATAATAATAATAATAATAATAATAATAATAAAAGAATAATCAAATAAATTATAAATAAGTGCTCTGCACTTTATAGTGATAAATGTATAGTTTCATATCGATTGTAATCATAGGACATAATCAAAGTCAGATAACGAACATCATATCTTTTTATCAATCAACCAATCTATTCTATTTGCTCATTGTTTACGAGTTCTGGAGGGTAAAAAGGTCATCAGTCATCATTGCTTTCCGTCGATTGTTAATTGCTTTTGCAATTGCAAGAACTGCATTTTTCGTTTGAAAGTTCTTACACGTATAACTATTTTTATCGGAACGAGTATATAAATCAAACGTGACTTAAATTTATAATACGTTCTGATTAGAATCAGGAAATCATTATCTTCTGTCGATACCTACTTCAATGTTTATTCCTGACTTTCTTACGATTTTTTTTAAAGACAAGGATTTTCATTATATAAAAAAATTTCATTATATAAATCTGAATCCTTTTGAATATCATTTAATCTGATTTAATTTAATCCAGTTTCAATGTCTTTTAGTTAATCCTCAAGTTTTTGGTTTGATTTTCGATTTCGGAAAAATAGTTTTTATAACTGTGGAACGAATGTGAAAACTTTAACAATTTCACATTCCACACGTAACCGATACCAAGAATTTTGCAAAACGAGAGAAAACATAGATTACCTATAACTATTTGCACTCAGTTCGGGCTCGTTATCCTATACTTGTGGATTATTATTGGCCTATCTTCACGTGCTTTGACAAGGCACGTTTTGCACTTTTGCGTAATAATTCGCTTTAGTGAGGGATCCACGTAATCATTTTCTTCATGCATTTTACGGATAATCTGCTAATCTCTATTGAGCGATATGTGCAGTTTGATAAAATTACAATATCGGAAGATTTTTTAACATATTTATCATTTAGTTAAAATATTGCGTCATACAATACTAAAACAATAAATAAAAAATAATAAATAAAAAAACAGTAAATGAAAAATGGTTGAACTTTCAGTATATTTCTAACAGTGATCCTTTCTTAAAAAAGTCCTATATCTTAAAAAAGTGGTGTCCCTTAAAATTTCACGAAAACCTCCGAAATTCCTTAAAATTCTTTAAAGCTTCTTAAAATCCCTAGAATCATCTTTAAAATCATTCAAAATTCACAAAATTCTTTCAAAATCGTTAATCTTTTAAAATCCATGTTGAAATTCCTTAGAAATTTTACTATATCTTTCACAAATTAGAAAAATCTCTCGAAATCCCTTAAAATTATTAGATATCTTATAAAAATCCTTAAAAATGTCACATAATGTGTTTTACGAATTATTAAAATCTCTTGAATTATCTTAAAATTCCTGGAAATTCCCTGACATTTAAAATCCCTTAAAATTCTTTGAAATTCTCAGAAAGCTTTTAAAATTTCGAAATTCTACGACAAGATTTAAATCCCTTAAAATCCCAGGAACCTTTTTAAATATCTTCTTTCACGTAAACTTTCGAAATCGCTTATAATTCGTGAAAATCTCTTAAATTTCTTAAAATTTTTTAAAATTGTATCCTAACAATTAAAATCCCTTTTATATCCTTTAAAATCCATTAAAAGTATTAGAAATATCATCAAATTACATGCAATTTTTAAAAATGCCACACAATCTTTTAAAAATCAAAAAAATCTCTTGAAATTCTTTAAAATTATTAGAAATCTCATGAAATTCCACAAAATCTTTTAAAAATCACAAAAATCTTGTGGAATCCCTCAATGAAATTCCCTGACAAATTTTAAAAACCTTTAAACACTATAAAATATTTTAAATAAAAAATATCTTGAAATCTGTTCAAAGTCGTGAAAGCATCTTAAAATTTCCAGAAACATTTTGAAATTCCTTAAAATTCTACGATAACATTTAAAATCCCTATATATCCTTTAAAATCCATTAAAAGTATTAGTAATCTCGTCAAATTCCATAATATCCTTAAAAATTCCATAAAATCTTTTAAAAACCAGAAAAATCTCTTGAAATCAATTAAAATTATTAGAAATCTCATAAAATTTCATAAAAACCTTAAAAACGTCACATTAAGTTTTAAAAATTATTAAAATCTCATAAAATTCTATGGAATATCCTGAAATTCCTTAAAATGCTGCGGAATCTTTTAAAAATTCTAAAAAAATCCTTTTAAAATAATTCCTCTCTAAAAACTAAAAAGGTGATGTAACAAAATGTCTTTAAAATCCAGCATACATTATTGTTTCAAACCTGATTTAAGTCCAAATTAAAATTCGCAAAAATCTCTAAAAATCCCTAAAAACCTCTTCGAATTTCTTAAAATTAAAAATCTCTTAAAATCCGCAGAAATCTTATCAAATTCTATGAAATCCTTAAAAATTCTACAAAATCTTTTATAAAATTAGAAAAATCCCTTAAAATTTGACATCTTTCGAAATCCCTTTAAATTTTACAAAATTCTACAAACCTCATAAAATATTTTAAAACTCATAAAAATTTCCTTGAAATCTCTTAAAATTCGTGAAAACCTCTGAAATTTCCCAGAAACTTCTTGAAATTCTTTAAATTCTACGATAACATTTAAAATCACTTATATCCTTTAAAATCCATTAAAAATATTAGAAATCTCATTAAATTCAATGAAATTCTTAAAAATACAATAAAATCTTTTAAAATCACAAAAATCTTGTGAAATCCTTCAATGAAATTCCCTGAAAAATTTTAAAAACCTTTAAATTCCATAAAATATTTTAAGTAATAAAAAATCTTTTTAAATCTACTCAAAGTCGTGAAAACATCTTAAAATGTAACGACTTGAATTTGGTTTGCTAGTGCATATTTTTAGAGGAAAGTACTCGTTCGCATTAACAAACTTGGTACCCGCATATAAACAGTTTTGAGGCATAAAAAACAGTATAAATGTTAAATTATAAAAAGTCCACTCAATCTTTTCTCTCACGGTCAAGGTAAGCGATTTGCCTTTCCGTTTAATTATACTCGAGCATATACACGTGCGACTGATTGCGCAACGTGATCATCAGATTTTTTTCCGCTTTATCATCAAGAAAAAGTAGCCTAGCATAATTCTATGCAATCTCGAATGCAATTATCTACTGTGAAATTTATAGTTCACAGAAGGTGACTCAAGACTGCGATCAAATAAGTTCAATAAGAAAGTTCAATATCTAAGCATTTCGAAATGACTTTTATCTTATGGGGGTTGATACTTTTTCATTGGCGCCACTTAATTCGCCAGTTTAAAAAAAATGTTATCTAAACTTGTCATGTGATTTCAATAAAAAAAAATTGTTGGAAAAACAATTCTTGCAAAAAATGAAAATAATTATGAAAAGAGCAGCTGTAGAATTTTTTAAAGAAATTATCAATAAAGTTGAATACATGCTACACACAGGTTAATGAAGCAATTAACCTTTACAATTATCGGAAAAAGTAGAGGTTGATAATAACTGTTCAAATTGTCAGTATAACAATTATCGACAATCACAACAATGATGATAATTGGTATAATTTAATAAAAAGGTCAATATGAAGCTGCTTTCAAATTAAAATTGAATTCGCAACGCCGTGATTAATGATTATAGCTGAATTTTTCCAGTATAGTTTTTCATCGTTATTTTTCTCTGTGTATATATTATGTCCTAGATTGCACGTGTGAAGTATTGTATAATTGCATCTTTTCTTATGTCAGTGTAAGTGCATTTAACATCTCGTAGATTCTTAAACCTTTTCTCGAAGTCACGTACGACTCTTTGTAAAATTCCTCGTACCAGAAATCGCTTTTTTGTATTTTAAAAGCTGTTTATGCGAAAGCAGATGTTTTCAACGTAATTTTTATTATTCTAACTAATAAATACACTATGTAAGTTTCTAGAAATATTGCTGTTTAATATATGTGGTGTGGAATGGGAAAATATTAAGAGATTTTGTAAAGCTAAGGAATTCTAAGGGATATTAAATGTTTTGAAATTTTGAGGAATATATTAAGAGGTTTTTGAAGAACTTTAAAAGATTCCAACAAATTTTAAGCGATTTCTAATGTTTTCGTGACATTGCGAGGAATTTTAAGAGAATTCAAGATTTCATGGAATTTCATTGAATTTCATGGAATTTAATGAATTTTTTAATGATTTCAAGAGATTTTAAATATTAAAAAATATCAAGATATGTTTCTAGGAATTTGTTAGAGATTTTCAAGAATTTTAAATTATTAGAGATTAATTATTTTGAAGGTTTTTATAAATTTCTAAGGGATTTCATGAGCTTTCTGGGAATTTTAATAGATTTTGAAAATTTTCAAGTGATTTTTACAAAGTTCTAAATATTTTTAGGATTTTTAAAAGATTTGATAAAATTTTAATGTATTCCAGGATATTTCGTGGAATTTTAACGGAATTCATGAAAATTTAAGAGATTTTTTAAAACTAAGGAATTTTAAGGAATATTAAATGTCTTGAAATTTTGAGGAATATTAAGAGCTTTTTAAAGAACTTTAAGAGATTCCAACAAATTTTAAGCGATTTCTAATGTTTTCGTGAAATTGCCAGGAATTTTAAGAGAATTCAAGATTTCATGGAATTTCATGGAATTTAATGAATTTTCTAATGATTTTAAGAGATTTTAAATGTTAAAAAATATCCAAATGCTTTCGAAGGTTGTCGTAAAATTTTAAGGGATTTTACGAAATTTTTCCAATTTTAAAAGATTTTGTAGAATTTTTTAGGATTTCATGGAATTTTATAAAATTTCTAAGGATTTTAAGAGATTATTCTAAATGTTAAAAAATTCCAAGAGGCTTTTAGGAATTTTTAGAGATTCTTGCAAATTTTAACTTGGGATTCAAAAGATTTATGATTTTAGTGGTTTTTAACATGGATTTAAAGAGATTTCAAGAGGTTTCTGAGAGTTTTAAGAAATCTTAATGAATTTTAAGAGATTTCAAAGGTCTACGTGAATTTTTTTTGAGCCATTAGTTTGTTTTTCTTCATTCAACTTTAAAGTCATTCAAAAGCCAAACAGGTTTACCACAACAATATATGCGAGATTTTCGAGACATTTCGTTACACCACTTTTTTAAGATAGGATTCTTCAAATAAACGTAACGAAAAATGTAATTAGACTTCCAACTCGTTCAACGACTGTTTCTGCTATAAGCGACTTATTCCCCTTCTCGAATGAATACTTTTACGTAATCCGACCTTGATTAAGGATATTACTGTCTAAATTTGATCAATCGGATTTCTTTGATTTAAATAGGTGGAAAGGGGTCACTGTATAATCACTTTAGTAAAAATTTCATTGAAAATCATTTCATAAAAATCATCATAATATATTTCACTGAAATACATTGAAAAAAAAAACTAGCTGTGAAGTTGTATCAACTTTTGTGCTCATTCAATGAGCACTTTGCTTCCTGTAAGCAAATATGATTTGCTTCCTCATAGAGGAAGCATTAAGTATTCTTTACATCAACATTAAATTTTGATTATTTAAGAAGTTATATACGAAAAATTCATTTTCGAAAATTACAATAAAGCACATCTTTCTTATTTTTTAATGCAATGCATTAATCTTATAGGTCAATCGATTCGTCTCGACGTAAGGAACCTTTATTTTCCTTACGTCAGCTTCGAATTTTGAATATTATAGAAGTTATAGTTGAAAAACTAATTTTTTTAAATTAAATAAAACCATAACTTTGTTATTTTTCAATGAAATGAAATAATATTATAGACCAATCGATTCGTCTCGATGCAAGGAACATTTATTTTCCTTACGTCAAGTCAAAATTTTGATTATTTGAAAAGTTATAGACGAAAAATTAATTTTTTAAAATACAATTAACCATAACATCCTTATTTTTCAATGAAATGCATTAATCTTATAGGTCAATCGATTCGTTTCGACACAAGGAATCTACGTTTTCCTTACATTATCTTTGAATTTTGATTATTTGAGAAGTTATAGTGAAAAAATGAATTTTAAGAAAATTATAAAAGTACATAAAACTTGTAAAATTAAATATTTTGTTAAACCATTGTAAGAAATTCAACTAGGTGTATAATGAAATAACTATGCAAAATTTCATCAATTTATCTCTACGCGTTTTCAAGAAATTGCTGGATCGTGACATCCACACACACACACACACACACACACACACACACACACACACACACACACACACACACACACACACACACACACACACACACACACACACCCACACACACACACACACACACACACACACACACACACACACACACACACACACACACACACACACACACACACACACATCCGGACAATTTTTCAGGACATCATGTTAGATATATTGACATTAAAATATGTTGAAAAAAATCTTTTTTAGGAAACTGGATTTTGTCACCACCACAAAGCTTCCTCTATGAGGAAGCAAAAACTAGTAAAGTATGATAAAATATGTTGATTTAATTATCGACCGAAATTGTTCCTCTTATTCGGGAATTAATTATTATTATAAATAATAATTTAATAACACTGAGAAAACTGTTTGGATCGGACAACAAAACTTTTTGTTGCTGTAGAAGTAACAAAAATTGTTTGGTTGTGCCAACCATATCTTGGTTCTTTCAACAAACCTTTTGTTGAACCAAGAAAATTCATTTAAACCAACAAAATCTCAGTTTTGGTTGAATTAACAAAACTTTGATTGGTTCAACAAAAATTCGGTTGACACAACCAAAAATTTTTGTTGCTTCTATAGCAACAAAAAGTTTTGTTGTCCAAACCAAATATTTTTCTCAGTGAAGTAATTAATTCCCTTCTCAAATGAATACTTTTACGTAATTCGACCTTGATTAAGGATATTACTGTCTAAATTTGATTATAATTAATTATAATTGATTATAATTGATATAATTAATAATAATTAATTCCCAAATATAAAATTAGTAGCAATGAAATTTGGCTTGCCTTCCTGAATAATAAAAAGAGAATTTATCAACTTTTAATATGTAAATGATGTAAAGTTGCAAGGGAAAGTAGAGCGAATGCAAGTTTGAGAAAAAAAGGACATCAAACATTAATATCCCCTATTAAGCACTTTCTATTCACACTTCGAATAAAGCATGTGCATTTTACGGAACACTGAGTTACAAAAAGTAGTTTATTACTTTAAAATTGAAGGCATTTTTGCCCTTTTTCATCTGCTATTCTGAGATATAACTTTCTCTAATAATTAATTAGAGACTATAAAATTTCCTTTTATCTTCAACGTGATTAATACAGTCCATAATTACACTTTGTTAACAATTTTATAAAAACCGTGCAAAATCTTATCTTAAAAAAGAGATGTTACCAATATATCGAATTTAAGGCATTTACGAGATTTCATTGGATTTTCAGGAATTTCAAGGGATTTCATAAGATTTCATAGGAATTTAAGTAATTTTATGGTATTTGATGATATTTTGGGAGATTCTAAGTAATTTTAAGCGATATTTTAAGACTTTAAGATATTTTACGAGATATTAAGTAATTTTAAGGACATTTATTTCTAGAAATTAAAAAAAATTTGGTCAGATTATATTCATGGATTTTCAAGAATTTTCAATAATTTAACGAAATTTCATGGAATTTTGTGTAATTTTAAGAGGTATAATGAGACTTCATGGAATTTTGAGTAATTTTAAGAAATATCAATTGATTTTGAGAACTTTAAAGGAATTTCATAAAATTTCATAGGATTTGAAGTAGTTTTTTGGGTTATAATGATAGGTTGTGGAATTTTAAGGAATTTTATGGAACAACAAGGAATATCAAAGATTTTATGGGTTTTTGACATTTCCGGATACTTATTGCCGGAAATTTTAAAGGATTTGGTGAGATTATATTGGATTTTCAGGAATTTCAAGGGATTTTATAAGATTTCATGGGACTTTAAGTAATTTTATGGGCTTTGATGATATTTTGGAAGCTTCTAAGTAATTTGAAGCGATATTTTAAGACTTTAAGATATTTTACGAGATATTAAGTAAGTAATTTTAAGGACATTTATTTCAAGAAATTTTAAAAAATTTGGTCAGATTATATTGAATTTTCAAGAATTTTCAATAATTTAACGAAATTTCATGGAATTTTGTGTAATTTTAAGAGGTATAATGAGACTTCATGGAATTTTAAGTAATTTTAAGAAATATCAATTGATTTTACGAAATTTAAAGGAATTTTATAAGATTTCATAGGATTTTAAGCAGTTTTTTGAGTTATAACGATAGGTTGTGGAAGTTTAAGGAATGATATGGAATATCAAAGATTTTATGGAATTTTTACATATATGGACATTTATTTCCGGAAATTTTAAAGGATTTGGTGAGATTATATTAGATTTTCAAGAATTTTCAATTATTTAACGAAATTTCATGGAATTTTGTGTAATTTTAAGAGGTATAATGAAACTTCATGGAATTTTGAGTAATTTTAAGAAATATCAATTGATTTTGCGAAAGTTAAAGGAATTTCATAATATTTCATACGATTTTAAGTAGTTTTTTGAGTTATAACGATAGGTTGTGGAATTTTAAGGAATTTTATAGAACAACAAGGAATATCAAGGAATATCAAGTGATTTTATAAAATTGAAAGGAATTTCACCAGATTTTTAAGGATGTTAAAGGCATTTTAAGATATTGTATGGGGTTTTAAGTAATTTTTAAGACTTTTAAGGGATTCAAGGGATTTTACGGGATTTCATGGAATTTTAGATACTTGTATTATATTTAACGGGATATTAACTTATTTTGAGGACTTTAAAGGTATTTTTCGAGGTTTCATTGGATTGTCAGGAATTTTAAGAGATATTTCATGACAGTTCATAGGATTTTAAATTATTTTAAAGGATTTTACGATATTTTATATTTTAGTAATTTTAAGAACTTTTAAGGAATTCAAGGGATTTTAAGAAATTTCAGTGGATTTTCACGAATTTTTTTAGAGATTTAATCAGAATTCATGGGAGTTGTTGTAATTTAAAGAAATATCAAGTGAATTTACGAAATTTAAAGGAATTTCACCAAATTTTGAAGGATAATAAAAGCATTTTAAGGAATTTTATGAAACTTATGGAGATTCCTGAAGTTAGATAAAGAATTACAAGATTTTATGAGATTTTATGAGATTTCATGAGATTGTCAGGAATTTTAAGAGATTTCATGACATTTCATGGGATTTTTAATAATTTTAAGGGATTTTACGATATTTTAGGTTTATTTAGTAATTTTAATGACTTTTAAGGAATTCAAGGGATTTTAAAAAATTTCAGTGGATTTTTACGAATTTTTTTAGAGATTTAATCAGATTTCATGGGACTTTCGAGTAAATTTAAGAAATATCAAGTGAATTTATGAAATTTAAAGGAATTTCACCAAATTTTGAAGGATAATAAAGGCATTTTAAGAAATTTTATGAAACTTATGGAGATTCCTGAAGTTAGATAAAGAATTACAAGATTTTATTTTTCAAAAATTAAAAAATGAGTTAATAATTAATAATTAAAAAAAAAAAAAATTCCGCATTATGGTTGGCTGCACAACTACTGTTCCGGAGGGGTAAAAAAAAAGTCTCTTTAATTCTCGCACGGATTTACTACAGCGTAGTGTTAAGTTCTTGAACCGTGGCGCCTTGCTTGACCTCCGTCTCTTTTTCCGCACTGAAATAATATACAGTGTCGCAAATGCCTCACGACACGTCAAGAATTATTAGCAGAAAAGGATGATAACGACGACACCACCTAATTAACAGAAAAGAGAGAAATGTTAAAGTTCACGTAACTTCTTGTAGGAAGCCAAAGTGACATTTCGGCACGACCTTTTTCTTATTTTTTTTTTTTTATTTATTCATGCTATTTCTGAGTTAATCGCCAATCGGAAGTTTCCATACTTCAACTCTGGATCACTTAACCAGTTTAGAAGAAACTAGAATGTGTATATCGTTAAAAAAAAATATTCAAAATCACACGCTTAAGCATATTTATTCTGTAATGGTGAATTAAATTATATTTTACTTGAATTAAATTTCTAGAAGAATCCATAAATTCTATTCCAAGTTTTAATTAAATAATGAATGGTTAAGAAGCATAATCCGTAGCAACTTTCCGGACGTACGTAGCTTTTTTACTTGATTGCATGTTTGCAGGTGATTACAAATAGTTAGAAATGACAATTTTAGATATTGGAATATTTAGAATACTTTGATTGAAGTTTCAGACGTCTATAGTCTGACGATTATTTTTTGATTTATTAGAATAAAAATATCAACAACAAAAATTTCCCAAAGTTTCCAAAACCTAAAATTTGTTGTTATTTAATAGCAGAAACTTATCCTGCGTTGCCTGAAATTTTAAGAGGTTTCAAAGAATTTCAAGGAATTTCAAGAGATTTCATAGAATTCCAAGGGATTTCAAGAGATTTCGTAAGATCTAAAGGATTCTAAAAAGAGTGGAAAATAGTTATCAAAAGGTTTTTTCAGATATATTATAAATAAAAATTATAAAAGGATTGTAAAAGATTTATAGTGATTTTAAGGATTTTCAAGGGATAAAAACACTAAAGGATTTTAAAAAGAGTTGAAAATTGTTATGAAAAGGTTTTTTCAGAAATTTATTTTAATTAATTTTAACGAATTTGAATAAATTTGAAGAGATTTCAAGAAAGTTTAAGAGCATTTGAAAATTTTCGTAAAGTTTTAAGGATTTTCAAGAGATTTAGTGATTTTTAAAAGATGTCCTGGAAATATAAGGCATTTTAAAGAATTTTAAAGGATTTCAAGAAATTTTTAAGATTATTAAAAAATATCCTGAAATTTTAAAAGATTTTTAAATTAACTTCTTAACTTTTTCAATTTTTAAAGTTTTCGAACTTTTTATATTAAATTTTCTTTTAAATTTTTAATCTCATTTTAAATCCCTTAAAGTCTTTTTATCCCTTAGTTCCTAAAATTCCTTATGTAAAATCTTTAAAAAATACTTTTAAAATTCCTTGAAATCTCTTAAAATCCCGAGAAACGCCAGGTAAATTTCTGCTAATAAATAAAAAAATAAAATAGAGAAAATGCTTAGCATGTATAAAAATGTAAATATAAAAAGTAAATATAAAAAAAAAAAAATAATAAAAAAAATTCGTCAAACTAGACGTCTGAAACTTCAACCCAATTTTACAATAGATATAAATCTATAATACACAAAAAAATTAAATAGGTATAATGTGTATATTTAATTTTTTGTTATGTGCGAAATTTTTCCTTAAATATCTCAATATATTTATATTTGCAAGGCAACTGGAATGTCAAAATATCTGAAAGATTCTATCCTGGGAGTAAAATGTGAAAATAATAGTTCCCTGTTTGTCAACCAGCCCGAATCGATCCAATCAACGTCATGGGAACCAGTTTCCACAAGAATCCGGTTTTTGCGAATTTACATGGTTCGCCGAGTCAAGACTGGGTTTTGAAAAAGAATAGTTAAGAAGTTTCTCGAAATTCTTTTCCTCTCTTCAACGAAGAACAATAAAAACGATAGAAGAGGTGCTAAAAGATCCTGGCGGAATTTTAAAAGTTTGCAGAATGTCTCATAATGAAATTAACGTCTCCAATTCAAATTTTTAATTTTTAGAAATTCAAATCTTTGTATCTTTGTAATTTCGCGATATATCACTTTTTTTACTAATCTAAAAGATTTAAAACTATTTCTGCTTTATATATCAACAATAGCGAAAGCTTCGGATTGAAATTCATTCCGATTTAATCCGAAGGAAGTTTTCAATCCGAATTAATCCGAAACCCATTCAAAATCAATCAGAACCTTAAATCAAAATGAATCCGAATGAATCCGCCAATCCGAATTAATCAAAATTAATACGAACTTTCAATCCGAATTAATCCGAATCAACCTTTTTTTTTTAAAAAAAAGGGGGTTTCAAATTGAATTCAATCTAGTAGTATTAATTTTATTAGAAAGAATTTATTTCCCTATAGTCTGAATAAAACTTATAAGAGTTTATATAATATTATTCTGGAAACTGTTTTATCGCATGAATAACAAAACAATAAATTTAAATTTCTCGAATGAAAAAGGTGGAAGAATACTTTCATTAAAATAAACTATGTAGCTTCGCGTATATAAACATGCAAAAAAGTATTTAACACAGACATAACAATATATCAACAAAATGTTTGTAAGTCAAATTTAGAAGTGATGGCAAAGAATAATAAGGTGTAAATTATAATTTCAAAAAACTTGAAGCATATTTATTAATGAAAAGAACTGCTATCGACAAAGAGCCATTTAGTGCCATTAATTTTTATGAGGACGTTTAGTGTTCTTCTTTTATTTCAAAAAGTTTATTCACAAAAAAAAAACAAAAAAAAAACAAAAGGTTTTCTTTAATTCATGAGCTCGTTTCGACAAAAGAATGTTGGTTTTTTGGTTTATGAAGACTATTGATATGAATTTAAATTGTTTTCCGTTCTTTTCACAGAGTAAAATTTGCCTGGAAGAATGCAGAAATAATCTAGGTGGTTTCGGAGAAAGTTATGGACAATCAATAATTATTAGAAAATTATGAATAATTGTTTGTTTTAATTGAACGTTATACATTCTACGAAGACATCAAATGGATGAATCTAAGATTTCACAATTGATTTTCCAAGCTGTAATTCCATCAGGGATTAACTTTCGAATATTGATCTAACAATAGTGTTGTACCAACTTAATAATAATAAACCTATCTGAAAGGTTGATTCCATGTTTTATGTTTTGTAGAATTCGAGGGTCGCCGAATGGATATTATTACCGAATAAATATAATTTATTTGACTACATTCTTGGTGGCGATGGATACTTTAATAATAATATATCTTGATGTTGACTTATTCAAGGTAAATAGAGTCAAAGATTACTTCTCTCGTCCCTGACTTCTCAGTCCCTCCGTACAATAAAAATAACAGGAAATTATTACGCGCTCGTATTTTCGATACCTTAGCTTATATCTATTGATTTTTTTTTATATTACTAGAAAACCAACACGCACTACGCGTGTGAAAAAACCATAAAAATCATGGTTTTTACGATTATCTCCAATAATATGCAAAACTTAAAAAAATGTTTCAAACAAAAGTTGTACAGGGTAGCCACAAGATTCAATTTTTCAATTTCCCTGACATTTCCCTGACTTTTCCCTGACTCTCAGACAAATTTTCCTGACAGAAAAGTATTAAAAATACGTATAAATTTTCAATAATAATACTATTGAAATTTTCCAAAAATTTCGTATAATATCACTTTAAATCTTTTGTTTAAAATCACTTCACAACATTTAACATTCGTAAAAATCTATCCAATTTACAACAACTATTGAAAAAATCTCTTAAAATTCATCTTGAAATTCCTAGAAATATCTTAAAATTCCATGAAATCCCTTCAAATTTGTTAATATTACATGAGATCCCTTCAATTTTCACTAATATTTTTGAAATTCCTCAAAATCCTTTGAAATACTTTAAATTCCAAGAAAAACTTCAAAATCTTTTAAACTTCTTAAAAATCTCTTAAAATTTTCTGTAATCCTTCAAAATTCCATAAAACATTTTCAGAAGCTCTTAAAATGCACAAAAATTTCTTAAAATTATTGGAAACTTATTGAAATCCCTTAAAATTCGTTGAAATCTTTTGAAATTCCTAAAAACATATTCCATTTTACAATAATAATTGAAATTCCATGAAATCCTTTACAATTATTTTATAAAATTGTTTACAAATCATAAAAATCTCGTGAAATTATTTGAAATTCCCTAAAGTGCATTAAAATCTCAAAAAAAACTCTTGAAATAAAAAAATCTCACAAAATCTTTTGAAAACCAAAAATGACTTGAAATTTTTTTTTAAATTCTATGAGGACTATTAAAATTCCTTAAAATCTTTTTTAAAATGTCAAAATTACTTAAAATTTTTACAAGCTTCTTAAAATCCTTTAGAATTCCACGAAAAACTTTAAAATCTCTTAAAATACGTAAAGATTTCTTAAAATTCTTGAAAGCCTCTTGAAATTCCTTAAACTTCTACAAAATCTTTTACAAATCATACAAATTTTGTGAAATCCTTTAAAATTCCACGAGGAAAATTTAAATTCTTTAAAATCACTTAAAAAATTTCTTAAAATTCTTACAAGCCTTTTAAAATCCTTTTAAATTCCACGAGAATATTTATAATTCCTTAAAATCTCTTAAAGTTCTTACAAGTTTCTTAAAATCCTTTATAATTCCACGAAAAACTTTTAAATCCCTTAAAATATGAACAAAAGAAAAAAACCTTTATTATATTTAAAAACTTTTCAAAATTCTCCAAAATTTCCCAAAATCTTTAGAAAATCATAAAAATCTCGTGAAATCCTTTAAAATTTCTCAAGGAACTTTAAAATTCCTTAAAATTCTTTGAATTCCCTAAAATTTCTTATGAAAATCTCTTAAAATTCCAAGAAATCCTTTACAATTATTTTTACAAAATCGTTCACAAATCATAAAAATTTCGAGGAATTCTTTAAAATTCCATAAAGTGCATTAAAATCTCTAAAAAACACTCTTGAAATAAAAAATCTCACAAAATATTTTAAAAATCAAAAATAACTTGAAATTTTTTAAAATTCTATGAGAACTATTAAAATTTCTTAAAATCATTTTTAAAATGTCAAAATTACTTACAATTTTTACAAACTTCTTTAAATCCTTTAGAATTCCACGAAAAACTTTTAAATCCCTTAAAATACGTATAAACTTTTATAATTTTTGAAAGCTTTTCAAAATTTCCTAAAATTCCACAAAATCTTTAGAAAATCATAAGAATCTCGTGAAATCCTTTAAAATTTCTCAATGAACATTAAAATTCCTTAAAATTCTTTGAATTCCCTAAACTTCTTTAAAAATCTCTTAAAATTTCATGAAGTCCTTTTAAAATTCAACTAAATCTTTTAAATATTATACAAATCTCTTATAATCACTTAAAATTCCTAAAAACCTTTTAAAATCCTTTAAAATTATTAAAAATATCTTGAAATCATTAGAAATCTTTAGAATCTCAGAGAATACCTGGAAATTATTTATAATTCTTCGAAATCTTTGGATAGTTTCTAAAATTTGTTAAATAAATTATAAAAGTTATAATATGTAATAGAAAAAAATAACATAGTGAACATAAATGTGAATTTCTATTTTCCTTGACACCTGCTCGCATTTCCCTGACATTTCACTGACTTTCCTGATTGTAGAACTTATCGGACTACCATATTTTTTGTATCAATCACTTTTTTTCTACGAGTGATAGTTTCCGAGAAAATTAGAGATACATCGATTTTCATAAAAAAAAGAGCTCTTCACATTGTAAAGAGAAATTATTCTAAAAGAAAATCATGGTAAAGGGAAATGGAATAGGGAAATGGTAAAGGGAAATTTTTAAGGGAAATCGTAAAGGGAAATGGTAAAAGGAAATTATAGTAAAGGAAAATTTATAAAAATCGATGTATCACTGATTTTCTCTGAAATTATTACTCGAAAAAAAATGCTTAAAATAAAAAATGTGTATTTCGATGAGATCTACAACTTTCAAAATAGTTTCATCTACAAAATAGTTTCATCCACTTAACTCCCTAGGTTCACCCTCAAAATCAACTCCTAAATATAAAAAAAATCATTGTAATTCTCCTAACTTCGAGACCTAAAATTTTATCGTTCCAAATGGGTCCATTTAATATCCAAAGAAGGGTAAAACAGTTTTATCCACGTAAACCCCCAAGTTCACCCTCAAAATCAACCCCTGAGGTTAGGATGTTTTTTTGGCCTCTTTTAATATTATGAAACCATTTCAAATGATAAAATTTTAGGTCTGGAAGTTTGTGGATTTTTAATGATTTTTTTTGTGCTTAAGGGTTGATTTTGAGGGTGAACCTAGGGAATTAGGTGGATGAAACTATTTTGTAGATGAAACTATTTTGAAAGTTGTAGATCTCATCGAAATACACATTTTTTATTTTAAGCATTTTTTTTCGAGTAATAATTTCAGAGAAAATCAGTGATACATCGATTTTTATAAATTTTCCTTTACTATAATTTCCTTTTACCATTTCCCTTTACGATTTCCCTTAAAAATTTCCCTTTACCATTTCCCTATTCCATTTCCCTTTACCATGATTTTCTTTTAGAATAATTTCTCTTTACAATGTGAAGAGCTCTTTTTTTTATGAAAATCGATGTATCTCTAATTTTCTCGGAAACTATCACTCGTAGAAAAAAAGTGATTGATACAAAAAATATGGTAGTCCGATAAGTTCTACAATCAGGAAAGTCAGTGAAATGTCAGGGAAATGCGAGCAGGTGTCAAGGAAAATAGAAATTCACATTTATGTTCACTATGTTATTTTTTTCTATTACATATTATAACTTTTATAATTTATTTAACAAATTTTAGAAACTATCCAAAGATTTCGAAGAATTATAAATAATTTCCAGGTATTCTCTGAGATTCTAAAGATTTCTAATGATTTCAAGATATTTTTAATAATTTTAAAGGATTTTAAAAGGTTTTTAGGAATTTTAAGTGATTATAAGAGATTTGTATAATATTTAAAAGATTTAGTTGAATTTTAAAAGGACTTCATGAAATTTTAAGAGATTTTTAAAGAAGTTTAGGGAATTCAAAGAATTTTAAGGAATTTTAATGTTCATTGAGAAATTTTAAAGGATTTCACGAGATTCTTATGATTTTCTAAAGATTTTGTGGAATTTTAGGAAATTTTGAAAAGCTTTCAAAAATTATAAAAGTTTATACGTATTTTAAGGGATTTAAAAGTTTTTCGTGGAATTCTAAAGGATTTAAAGAAGTTTGTAAAAATTGTAAGTAATTTTGACATTTTAAAAATGATTTTAAGAAATTTTAATAGTTCTCATAGAATTTTAAAAAATTTCAAGTTATTTTTGATTTTTAAAATATTTTGTGAGATTTTTTATTTCAAGAGTGTTTTTTAGAGATTTTAATGCACTTTATGGAATTTTAAAGAATTCCTCGAAATTTTTATGATTTGTGAACGATTTTGTAAAAATAATTGTAAAGGATTTCTTGGAATTTTAAGAGATTTTCATAAGAAATTTTAGGGAATTCAAAGAATTTTAAGGAATTTTAAAGTTCCTTGAGAAATTTTAAAGGATTTCACGAGATTTTTATGATTTTCTAAAGATTTTGGGAAATTTTGGAGAATTTTGAAAAGTTTTTAAATATAATAAAGGTTTTTTTCTTTTGTTCATATTTTAAGGGATTTAAAAGTTTTTCGTGGAATTATAAAGGATTTTAAGAAACTTGTAAGAACTTTAAGAGATTTTAAGGAATTATAAATATTCTCGTGGAATTTAAAAGGATTTTAAAAGGCTTGTAAGAATTTTAAGAAATTTTTTAAGTGATTTTAAAGAATTTAAATTTTCCTCGTGGAATTTTAAAGGATTTCACAAAATTTGTATGATTTGTAAAAGATTTTGTAGAAGTTTAAGGAATTTCAAGAGGCTTTCAAGAATTTTAAGAAATCTTTACGTATTTTAAGAGATTTTAAAGTTTTTCGTGGAATTCTAAAGGATTTTAAGAAGCTTGTAAAAATTTTAAGTAATTTTGACATTTTAAAAAAGATTTTAAGGAATTTTAATAGTCCTCATAGAATTTAAAAAAAAATTTCAAGTCATTTTTGGTTTTCAAAAGATTTTGTGAGATTTTTTTATTTCAAGAGTTTTTTTTGAGATTTTAATGCACTTTAGGGAATTTCAAATAATTTCACGAGATTTTTATGATTTGTAAACAATTTTATAAAATAATTGTAAAGGATTTCATGGAATTTCAATTATTATTGTAAAATGGAATATGTTTTTAGGAATTTCAAAAGATTTCAACGAATTTTAAGGGATTTCAATAAGTTTCCAATAATTTTAAGAAATTTTTGTGCATTTTAAGAGCTTCTGAAAATGTTTTATGGAATTTTGAAGGATTACAGAAAATTTTAAGAGATTTTTAAGAAGTTTAAAAGATTTTGAAGTTTTTCTTGGAATTTAAAGTATTTCAAAGGATTTTGAGGAATTTCAAAAATATTAGTGAAAATTGAAGGGATCTCATGTAATATTAACAAATTTGAAGGGATTTCATGGAATTTTAAGATATTTCTAGGAATTTCAAGATGAATTTTAAGAGATTTTTTCAATAGTTGTTGTAAATTGGATAGATTTTTACGAATGTTAAATGTTGTGAAGTGATTTTAAACAAAAGATTTAAAGTGATATTATACGAAATTTTTGGAAAATTTCAATAGTATTATTATTGAAAATTTATACGTATTTTTAATACTTTTCTGTCAGGAAAATTTGTCTGAGAGTCAGGGAAAAGTCAGGGAAATGTCAGGGAAATTGAAAAATTGAATCTTGTGGCTACCCTGTACAACTTTTGTTTGAAACATTTTTTTAAGTTTTGCATATTATTGGAGATAATCGTAAAAACCATGATTTTTATGGTTTTTTCACACGCGTAGTGCGTGTTGGTTTTCTAGTAATATAAAAAAAAATCAATAGATATAAGCTAAGGTATCGAAAATACGAGCGCGTAATAATTTCCTGTTATTTTTATTGTACGGAGGGACTGAGAAGTCAGGGACGAGAGAAGTAATCTTTGACTCTATTTACCTTGAATAAGTCAACATCAAGATATATTATTATTAAAGTATCCATCGCCACCAAGAATGTAGTCAAATAAATTATATTTATTCGGTAATAATATCCATTCGGCGACCCTCGAATTCTACAAAACATAAAACATGGAATCAACCTTTCAGATAGGTTTATTATTATTAAGTTGGTACAACACTATTGTTAGATCAATATTCGAAAGTTAATCCCTGATGGAATTACAGCTTGGAAAATCAATTGTGAAATCTTAGATTCATCCATTTGATGTCTTCGTAGAATGTATAACGTTCAATTAAAACAAACAATTATTCATAATTTTCTAATAATTATTGATTGTCCATAACTTTCTCCGAAACCACCTAGATTATTTCTGCATTCTTCCAGGCAAATTTTACTCTGTGAAAAGAACGGAAAACAATTTAAATTCATATCAATAGTCTTCATAAACCAAAAAACCAACATTCTTTTGTCGAAACGAGCTCATGAATTAAAGAAAACCTTTTGTTTTTTTTTTGTTTTTTTTTTGTGAATAAACTTTTTGAAATAAAAGAAGAACACTAAACGTCCTCATAAAAATTAATGGCACTAAATGGCTCTTTGTCGATAGCAGTTCTTTTCATTAATAAATATGCTTCAAGTTTTTTGAAATTATAATTTACACCTTATTATTCTTTGCCATCACTTCTAAATTTGACTTACAAACATTTTGTTGATATATTGTTATGTCTGTGTTAAATACTTTTTTGCATGTTTATATACGCGAAGCTACATAGTTTATTTTAATGAAAGTATTCTTCCACCTTTTTCATTCGAGAAATTTAAATTTATTGTTTTGTTATTCATGCGATAAAACAGTTTCCAGAATAATATTATATAAACTCTTATAAGTTTTATTCAGACTATAGGGAAATAAATTCTTTCTAATAAAATTAATACTACTAGATTGAATTCAATTTGAAACCCCCTTTTTTTTAAAAAAAAAAGGTTGATTCGGATTAATTCGGATTGAAAGTTCGTATTAATTTTGATTAATTCGGATTGGCGGATTCATTCGGATTCATTTTGATTTAAGGTTCTGATTGATTTTGAATGGGTTTCGGATTAATTCGGATTGAAAACTTCCTTCGGATTAAATCGGAATGAATTTCAATCCGAAGCTTTCGCTATTGTTGATATATAAAGCAGAAATAGTTTTAAATCTTTTAGATTAGTAAAAAAAGTGATATATCGCGAAATTACAAAGATACAAAGATTTGAATTTCTAAAAATTAAAAATTTGAATTGGAGACGTTAATTTCATTATGAGACATTCTGCAAACTTTTAAAATTCCGCCAGGATCTTTTAGCACCTCTTCTATCGTTTTTATTGTTCTTCGTTGAAGAGAGGAAAAGAATTTCGAGAAACTTCTTAACTATTCTTTTTCAAAACCCAGTCTTGACTCGGCGAACCATGTAAATTCGCAAAAACCGGATTCTTGTGGAAACTGGTTCCCATGACGTTGATTGGATCGATTCGGGCTGGTTGACAAACAGGGAACTATTATTTTCACATTTTACTCCCAGGATAGAATCTTTCAGATATTTTGACATTCCAGTTGCCTTGCAAATATAAATATATTGAGATATTTAAGGAAAAATTTCGCACATAACAAAAAATTAAATATACACATTATACCTATTTAATTTTTTTGTGTATTATAGATTTATATCTATTGTAAAATTGGGTTGAAGTTTCAGACGTCTAGTTTGACGAATTTTTTTTATTATTTTTTTTTTTTTATATTTACTTTTTATATTTACATTTTTATACATGCTAAGCATTTTCTCTATTTTATTTTTTTATTTATTAGCAGAAATTTACCTGGCGTTTCTCGGGATTTTAAGAGATTTCAAGGAATTTTAAAAGTATTTTTTAAAGATTTTACATAAGGAATTTTAGGAACTAAGGGATAAAAAGACTTTAAGGGATTTAAAATGAGATTAAAAATTTAAAAGAAAATTTAATATAAAAAGTTCGAAAACTTTAAAAATTGAAAAAGTTAAGAAGTTAATTTAAAAATCTTTTAAAATTTCAGGATATTTTTTAATAATCTTAAAAATTTCTTGAAATCCTTTAAAATTCTTTAAAATGCCTTATATTTCCAGGACATCTTTTAAAAATCACTAAATCTCTTGAAAATCCTTAAAACTTTACGAAAATTTTCAAATGCTCTTAAACTTTCTTGAAATCTCTTCAAATTTATTCAAATTCGTTAAAATTAATTAAAATAAATTTCTGAAAAAACCTTTTCATAACAATTTTCAACTCTTTTTAAAATCCTTTAGTGTTTTTATCCCTTGAAAATCCTTAAAATCACTATAAATCTTTTACAATCCTTTTATAATTTTTATTTATAATATATCTGAAAAAACCTTTTGATAACTATTTTCCACTCTTTTTAGAATCCTTTAGATCTTACGAAATCTCTTGAAATCCCTTGGAATTCTATGAAATCTCTTGAAATTCCTTGAAATTCTTTGAAACCTCTTAAAATTTCAGGCAACGCAGGATAAGTTTCTGCTATTAAATAACAACAAATTTTAGGTTTTGGAAACTTTGGGAAATTTTTGTTGTTGATATTTTTATTCTAATAAATCAAAAAATAATCGTCAGACTATAGACGTCTGAAACTTCAATCAAAGTATTCTAAATATTCCAATATCTAAAATTGTCATTTCTAACTATTTGTAATCACCTGCAAACATGCAATCAAGTAAAAAAGCTACGTACGTCCGGAAAGTTGCTACGGATTATGCTTCTTAACCATTCATTATTTAATTAAAACTTGGAATAGAATTTATGGATTCTTCTAGAAATTTAATTCAAGTAAAATATAATTTAATTCACCATTACAGAATAAATATGCTTAAGCGTGTGATTTTGAATATTTTTTTTTAACGATATACACATTCTAGTTTCTTCTAAACTGGTTAAGTGATCCAGAGTTGAAGTATGGAAACTTCCGATTGGCGATTAACTCAGAAATAGCATGAATAAATAAAAAAAAAAAAATAAGAAAAAGGTCGTGCCGAAATGTCACTTTGGCTTCCTACAAGAAGTTACGTGAACTTTAACATTTCTCTCTTTTCTGTTAATTAGGTGGTGTCGTCGTTATCATCCTTTTCTGCTAATAATTCTTGACGTGTCGTGAGGCATTTGCGACACTGTATATTATTTCAGTGCGGAAAAAGAGACGGAGGTCAAGCAAGGCGCCACGGTTCAAGAACTTAACACTACGCTGTAGTAAATCCGTGCGAGAATTAAAGAGACTTTTTTTTTACCCCTCCGGAACAGTAGTTGTGCAGCCAACCATAATGCGGAATTTTTTTTTTTTTTAATTATTAATTATTAACTCATTTTTTAATTTTTGAAAAATAAAATCTTGTAATTCTTTATCTAACTTCAGGAATCTCCATAAGTTTCATAAAATTTCTTAAAATGCCTTTATTATCCTTCAAAATTTGGTGAAATTCCTTTAAATTTCATAAATTCACTTGATATTTCTTAAATTTACTCGAAAGTCCCATGAAATCTGATTAAATCTCTAAAAAAATTCGTAAAAATCCACTGAAATTTTTTAAAATCCCTTGAATTCCTTAAAAGTCATTAAAATTACTAAATAAACCTAAAATATCGTAAAATCCCTTAAAATTATTAAAAATCCCATGAAATGTCATGAAATCTCTTAAAATTCCTGACAATCTCATGAAATCTCATAAAATCTCATAAAATCTTGTAATTCTTTATCTAACTTCAGGAATCTCCATAAGTTTCATAAAATTCCTTAAAATGCTTTTATTATCCTTCAAAATTTGGTGAAATTCCTTTAAATTTCGTAAATTCACTTGATATTTCTTTAAATTACAACAACTCCCATGAATTCTGATTAAATCTCTAAAAAAATTCGTGAAAATCCACTGAAATTTCTTAAAATCCCTTGAATTCCTTAAAAGTTCTTAAAATTACTAAAATATAAAATATCGTAAAATCCTTTAAAATAATTTAAAATCCTATGAACTGTCATGAAATATCTCTTAAAATTCCTGACAATCCAATGAAACCTCGAAAAATACCTTTAAAGTCCTCAAAATAAGTTAATATCCCGTTAAATATAATACAAGTATCTAAAATTCCATGAAATCCCGTAAAATCCCTTGAATCCCTTAAAAGTCTTAAAAATTACTTAAAACCCCATACAATATCTTAAAATGCCTTTAACATCCTTAAAAATCTGGTGAAATTCCTTTCAATTTTATAAAATCACTTGATATTCCTTGATATTCCTTGTTGTTCTATAAAATTCCTTAAAATTCCACAACCTATCGTTATAACTCAAAAAACTACTTAAAATCGTATGAAATATTATGAAATTCCTTTAACTTTCGCAAAATCAATTGATATTTCTTAAAATTACTCAAAATTCCATGAAGTTTCATTATACCTCTTAAAATTACACAAAATTCCATGAAATTTCGTTAAATAATTGAAAATTCTTGAAAATCTAATATAATCTCACCAAATCCTTTAAAATTTCCGGAAATAAATGTCCATATATGTAAAAATTCCATAAAATCTTTGATATTCCATATCATTCCTTAAACTTCCACAACCTATCGTTATAACTCAAAAAACTGCTTAAAATCCTATGAAATCTTATAAAATTCCTTTAAATTTCGTAAAATCAATTGATATTTCTTAAAATTACTTAAAATTCCATGAAGTCTCATTATACCTCTTAAAATTACACAAAATTCCATGAAATTTCGTTAAATTATTGAAAATTCTTGAAAATTCAATATAATCTGACCAAATTTTTTAAAATTTCTTGAAATAAATGTCCTTAAAATTACTTACTTAATATCTCGTAAAATATCTTAAAGTCTTAAAATATCGCTTCAAATTACTTAGAAGCTTCCAAAATATCATCAAAGCCCATAAAATTACTTAAAGTCCCATGAAATCTTATAAAATCCCTTGAAATTCCTGAAAATCCAATATAATCTCACCAAATCCTTTAAAATTTCCGGCAATAAGTATCCGGAAATGTCAAAAACCCATAAAATCTTTGATATTCCTTGTTGTTCCATAAAATTCCTTAAAATTCCACAACCTATCATTATAACCCAAAAAACTACTTCAAATCCTATGAAATTTTATGAAATTCCTTTAAAGTTCTCAAAATCAATTGATATTTCTTAAAATTACTCAAAATTCCATGAAGTCTCATTATACCTCTTAAAATTACACAAAATTCCATGAAATTTCGTTAAATTATTGAAAATTCTTGAAAATCCATGAATATAATCTGACCAAATTTTTTTTAATTTCTAGAAATAAATGTCCTTAAAATTACTTAATATCTCGTAAAATATCTTAAAGTCTTAAAATATCGCTTAAAATTACTTAGAATCTCCCAAAATATCATCAAATACCATAAAATTACTTAAATTCCTATGAAATCTTATGAAATCCCTTGAAATTCCTGAAAATCCAATGAAATCTCGTAAATGCCTTAAATTCGATATATTGGTAACATCTCTTTTTTAAGATAAGATTTTGCACGGTTTTTATAAAATTGTTAACAAAGTGTAATTATGGACTGTATTAATCACGTTGAAGATAAAAGGAAATTTTATAGTCTCTAATTAATTATTAGAGAAAGTTATATCTCAGAATAGCAGATGAAAAAGGGCAAAAATGCCTTCAATTTTAAAGTAATAAACTACTTTTTGTAACTCAGTGTTCCGTAAAATGCACATGCTTTATTCGAAGTGTGAATAGAAAGTGCTTAATAGGGGATATTAATGTTTGATGTCCTTTTTTTCTCAAACTTGCATTCGCTCTACTTTCCCTTGCAACTTTACATCATTTACATATTAAAAGTTGATAAATTCTCTTTTTATTATTCAGGAAGGCAAGCCAAATTTCATTGCTACTAATTTTATATTTGGGAATTAATTATTATTAATTATATCAATTATAATCAATTATAATTAATTATAATCAAATTTAGACAGTAATATCCTTAATCAAGGTCGAATTACGTAAAAGTATTCATTTGAGAAGGGAATTAATTACTTCACTGAGAAAAATATTTGGTTTGGACAACAAAACTTTTTGTTGCTATAGAAGCAACAAAAATTTTTGGTTGTGTCAACCGAATTTTTGTTGAACCAATCAAAGTTTTGTTAATTCAACCAAAACTGAGATTTTGTTGGTTTAAATGAATTTTCTTGGTTCAACAAAAGGTTTGTTGAAAGAACCAAGATATGGTTGGCACAACCAAACAATTTTTGTTACTTCTACAGCAACAAAAAGTTTTGTTGTCCGATCCAAACAGTTTTCTCAGTGTTATTAAATTATTATTTATAATAATAATTAATTCCCGAATAAGAGGAACAATTTCGGTCGATAATTAAATCAACATATTTTATCATACTTTACTAGTTTTTGCTTCCTCATAGAGGAAGCTTTGTGGTGGTGACAAAATCCAGTTTCCTAAAAAAGATTTTTTTCAACATATTTTAATGTCAATATATCTAACATGATGTCCTGAAAAATTGTCCGGATGTGTGTGTGTGTGTGTGTGTGTGTGTGTGTGTGTGTGTGTGTGTGTGTGTGTGTGTGTGTGTGTGTGTGTGTGTGTGGGTGTGTGTGTGTGTGTGTGTGTGTGTGTGTGTGTGTGTGTGTGTGTGTGTGTGTGTGTGTGTGTGTGTGTGTGTGTGTGTGTGTGTGTGGATGTCACGATCCAGCAATTTCTTGAAAACGCGTAGAGATAAATTGATGAAATTTTGCATAGTTATTTCATTATACACCTAGTTGAATTTCTTACAATGGTTTAACAAAATATTTAATTTTACAAGTTTTATGTACTTTTATAATTTTCTTAAAATTCATTTTTTCACTATAACTTCTCAAATAATCAAAATTCAAAGATAATGTAAGGAAAACGTAGATTCCTTGTGTCGAAACGAATCGATTGACCTATAAGATTAATGCATTTCATTGAAAAATAAGGATGTTATGGTTAATTGTATTTTAAAAAATTAATTTTTCGTCTATAACTTTTCAAATAATCAAAATTTTGACTTGACGTAAGGAAAATAAATGTTCCTTGCATCGAGACGAATCGATTGGTCTATAATATTATTTCATTTCATTGAAAAATAACAAAGTTATGGTTTTATTTAATTTAAAAAAATTAGTTTTTCAACTATAACTTCTATAATATTCAAAATTCGAAGCTGGCGTAAGGAAAATAAAGGTTCCTTACGTCGAGACGAATCGATTGACCTATAAGATTAATGCATTTCATTGAAAAATAAGGATGTTATGGTTAATTGTATTTTAAAAAATTAATTTTTCGACTATAACTATTCAAATAATCAAAATATTGACTTGACATAAGGAAAATAAATGTTCCTTGCATCGAGACGATTCGATTGGTCTATAATATTATTTCATTTCATTGAAAAACAACAAAATTATTGATATATTTAATTTTGAAAAATTTGTTTTTCAACTATAACTTCTCTAATATTCAAAATTCGAAGCTGACGTAAGGAAGATAAAGGTTCCTTGCGTCGAGACGAATCGATTGACCTATAAGATTAATGCATTTCATTGAAAAATAAGAAAATTGTGCTTTATTGTAATTTTTGAAAATGAATTTTTCGAATATAACTTCTCAAATAATCAAAATTTAATTTTGATGTAAGGAATAATTAATGCTTCCTCTATGAGGAAGCAAATCATATTTGCTTACAGGAAGCAAAGTGCTCATTGAATGAGCACAAAAGTTGATACAACTTCACAGCTAGTTAGTGATTTTTTATGGATTTTTAAAACAGTTTTAAAAGAGATCGAAAGATTTTCAACACATTTCAAGCCATTTAAAATGATTTTAAGGAAGTTAAAGTTAAGTTTTGAGGAGATTTCAAGATCTTTCAAATAATTTTAATAAATTCCAAGGAATTTCGAACGATTTTAAACGATTTAAAAATGTTTTAACTATTCTAAGGATTTAGTAAGGATTCTAGAGAATTTACAATTGTTTAAAATTATTTAAAAATAATTTAAAAGAATACAAGGGATGTACCCAAATTTTCTAGTTATTTAAAATGTTTTTAAAAAGGTTATAAAAATGATATTAAAAATTTAAAAGAAAATTTAATTTAAAAAGTTCAAAAACTTAAAAAAATTTTTAATCTTTTAAAATTTCAGGATATCTTTTAAAAATCCTTAAAAATCTCTTAAAATCTCTTAAAATTCTTTAAAATACCTTATTATTCCAGGACATCTTTTAACAATTATTAAATCTCTTGAAAATCCTTAAAATTTTAGGAAAATCTTCGAATTCTCTTAAACTTTCTCGAAATCTCTTCAAATTCCTTTAAATTCGTTACAATCAGTTACAATGCCTTGAAATCTTATGAAATCTCTGAAAAAATCTTTTGATAACAATTTTCAATTCTTTTGAAAATCCCTTTGAGTCCCTAAAATCAATCAAAAGCTCTTAACATCTAATAATATTTTTAAAATCCTTTAGTGTTTTTATCTCTTGAAATTCTTTAGAATCACTATAAATTTCTTACAATCCTTTTATAATTTTTATTTATAAAATATCTGAAAAAACTTTTTGACAACTGTTTTCAACTTTTCTTAAAATCCTTTAAATTCTATGAAATCTCTTAAAATCCCAGACAATGCCGGATAAATTTCTGATAGTAAATAACTACAAATTTTAATTATTTTGGAAACTGAAAAATTTCTGTTGATATTTTTATTCCAATAAATCGAAAAAAATCGTCAGACTAGACGTCTGATACTTCAACCAAATTACTTTGGTAAGTGATTAGTTAAATGCTTCATTAAATACTATAATTTTACGTCAGGGAAAGTGACAAATTTCAGCTAAAGTATGAAAATTATACTTAAAAATCATATTTTATACCTGCAAAAGTTTACGACGGTTACATGTAGTTTTATTGACGGGATAAAATGATTTTGACTTTCACTCTACTTAACTGCTTTCTCTAAGATCTGAGGAAATTGGGATCTTTAGAAATACAAAAGAAAATATGAAAACAAAATATGTTTTCCATCAGCTTAATCGAATTGAAGATTTAAAAGTATAACATAAGTGTATTTAAAGAAATGAACGAATTTTTTCAGCATAAAATTTCAATGAGAATATGTCATTCTTCGGAATTTAACGAATCGGCTTTAATTAATGTATATTATTAATTAAATTCATAATTTGTATAAACTAAACTGAAATTTTAATTACTCCTCTAATGAGTTTTATGACAGTTGAGTGAAAGTGCAAGGCCAACAAAAGATCAAAGTCGAAATTCATTATAATGTGATTACGGTAGAATACATTTTTGATTTTTAAATTGAAAATCGAAAGTGATAAAGAAGAAAATGGGATAAAAACATGAGATAAAGAAAAAAATGAGAAATAAATAATTTCCGGGTGGCGATTCGGTTGAAAATTTCAAATTCCTGATCATTTCCCGGTTTTTTCCCGGTCAACTGAAAGTAACATATTTATATTTACCACAAAGTGCAAAAATTGATTTTACTTCATGGCTTTGATTCTAAACATACTAATACAATAGAGCAAAAAAATATTATTTTTTTACATTTATTGGACTAATAATATCAAAAAAAACCCCAACACCATTTTATTTTTATTTATTTATAATATTAGTTGTACATATTTATTTCACAGAGACTTTAAATGATTTCAAGGAATTTCAAGAGATTTTAAGGAATTTCAAAGGGTTTTTAAAAGAATTCAAAACCGTTTAAAGATTTTACACAATTTTCACAAGATTTAAAGAGATTTTTTAAAGGGTTTGATTGAAAGAGATATGAAAAGGATGTTGCAGAGATTTCTATAGATTTCGGAAGATTTCAAGACAATTTAATAAGGATTTCATCAGATTTTAAGTGAATAAAGAATTTCACAAAATTTTAAGAGATTTCAAGCCATTTCCCGCGATTTTAAGAAGTTTCAAAGAATTGATTTAAATTAATAGCATATCAAATAAAATCCTTTAAAATTACTTGAAATTCTTTTACATATTTTAAATCTTCTGTAAATGTCTTAAAATCGTTTAAAATATTTCAAAATCTCTTGGATTTCATTAAAATCTCCTGAAATATCTTATTGAAATCTCTTCAAATTTCTTGAAATTCGTTAAAATCAGTTAAACTCTTTCAAAAATCGTTTTTAATCCCAACAATTGACTAAAATCTCTTAGCATCCCTTGAAATTTGTTTTAATTCTTTAACGTCTTTTTATCTCTTTTAATCTTTTTATAATTTTTAAAATCTTTATGAGATCTCTTAAAATCCCAGATAATGCCAGGTAAATTTTTGCTAGTAAATAACTAAAAATTTTGAGTTTTAAAAACTTCGAAAACTTTTTTTTTATATCTTTGTTCCAATAATAAATGTAAAAACAATCGTCAGACTGGACGTCTGAAACTTCAACCAATATAGTTTAGATATGTAATTATTAAAAAAAGTAAACTTCTGATTTTTTAATTATATTCCCGGCTAAAAAAAAAGTAACATTCTCGCAACTCACCACACAATACCATTCTTGGTCTCAATGAATAAGATCTGAATTTAAGCTTACCTGAAACATAAAAAAACATTTTATTAGTTTTATAAATAAATTACGTCAATTCCATATGTAAATGAAATATATAATATGAGATTCTTGAAAATTTTTTTCTTTTAATTTTATAAGTTAGAAAGAGAATAAAAAGTAGACAAAGTAAAAAAAAGTCGATTTTTCAATAAAATACAAAAAATTCCCAGGCCTAAATGAAATTCCCAGGTTTATCCCGATTTTTTCCTAGTTAAATAAAATTCCCGGGTTTTTCCCGGTTTCCCGGTCCGCCCTGAATTTACATTTCAAAATAAAACACGTATTTGTACAATTTACAATGCAATGAACATTGAATATACATCGACGAAGTATTTTTTTGCTGTTTAACATTAAACTTCTTTCGTTAAAAAATTATCAATTTTTTTGTAGAATGAATGAATTCATTGATTGAAATGATGCTTAATGTATTGTAATGAATTCCAATAACTTTATTAATGTCGCGCAATGCTCAACTCTTTTTTTGCAAAATTACATACTTGCAATAAGATAAATAGGATAGGCGAAGAGGGGGAATAGATGATTATAACTTTACTGAAGTTTTATTACCGGAATGTTAAATTCTAGATTAGAAATCTGTGTCACGTTTTAAATATTTCTAGTTATCCCAGTAGTTCCACAGTACAGTTATTAAAAAACGTAAAAGAAGACAAAGTATTATAAATAAACAGTTGTATATACATATGCAAATATGATATTATAAATATGTTATCAATAATGATCAATTTATAATTTTAATTGATTTTATATGTAATTTAATTCATAACTTTTTAATCTGTTGTACATTTTTTACAGTAGATGATGTTTAGAATCTTCAGAAAGGATAATTTCTTGATATAAATGCTTATTCAAGATTCATTACATCTGGAATAAATACTTATAGAAATATTTCTCTAAAGAATCAAGAATACTGTAGGAAATCGGATTTCTTACAATTCTGATTGTATACGGCGTTCCTTCTGCCTTTAGGAACCTGTTTCGTGTACAGGAAGTTCACTATAGTAAATAGAAAAAGGAACCTGAATAGAATATAGAACCTGGACTTTTTAATTATACTCTAAAATTTCAAACGCCTAACATTTTCATTCAAAATATCTTTCCCTCTTGTATTTTTCTCAGTTTCTGATATAAATTCAAAAAAAAAATATTGAATTTTTTGAAAAACACAATTTATAAATATTTTCGGACCCAAGTGTTAAGCTCAAAATTCCATTCTCCATTTTACTCAATGTAAATTATAGATAAATATTTTTTCGCTCTGTAGCGCTAATCTTTTTTTTCAAATACAAAACTGCATAAAGAGCGAAAAAAATATTTAATTACGATATTTTTTGCATAAAACGAAGAATTCAAAATCTAACTTCAAAATTCAATATTTTCATTTTATTTAAAAAAATACTTGGATTCGATATTTTCTCGCTCTGTACGCACAATCCTATCCTATCTTAAAAAAGTGGTGTCACGAAATGTCTCGAAAATCTCGCATACATTGTTGTTGCAAACCTGATTAGCTTTTGAATGACTTGAAGTTGAAAGAAGAAAAACAAACTAATGACGCAAAAAAATTTCAGAAAAACCTTCGAAATACTTTAAAATTCGTTAAGACTTCTTAAAACTCCCCAAAACCTCTTGAAATTCTTCAAAAATTCACAAAAACGATTAACATCATAAATGTCTTGAAATCCAAGTTGAAATTCGTAAAAAGCTTTACATATTCCTAAAAACATCTTAGAATTTCTTAACATTTAAAATCTCTTAAAGTCTATAGAAATCTTATCAAATTCCATAAAATCCTTAAAAATTCTACAAAATCTTTTAAAAATTAGAGAAATCAATAAAATTACCTGACAACTTTAAAATTCTTTAAACCCCATAAAATACTCTAAAACTCATAGAACTCTCTTGAAATCTTTTAAAATTTGTGAAAACTTGTTAAAATTCTTAAAAACTGTTTAAAATATTCTTTAAATTATAGGATAACATTTAAAGTTCCTTGATGTCATTTAAAATCTAATAAAATTATTAGAAATTTCATGAAATCCTTAAAATTCTATAAAATCTTCTAAAAATCATAAAATCCCTTAAAATTGTTAGAAATCTCATAAAATTTCACAAAATTCTTTAAAATTCCTTAAAGTTCCTTAAAATACTCTGAAACCCTTTGAAATCTCTTAAAGTTCCTCGAACCATCATAAGATTTAAAATCCCTTAAATTCTCTTAAAACGCTGAGAAACCTTTTCAAATCACTTAAAATTTCATGAAAACCTTCGAAATTGCTTAAAATTCGTCAAGATTTCTTAAAACTCCCAAAAACCTCTTGAAATCCCTTAAAAGTCCAAAAAAATCATTAAAATCACAAATCTCTTGAAATCTATGTCAAAATTAACAAAAATCTCTAAAAATTCATTTTAAAAAACTCTTGGAATTTCTTAACATTTAGAATCTCTTAAAATTCTTAGAAATCTTATCAAATTTCATGAAATCCTTAAAAATACTACAAAATCTTCTAATAATTAGAACAATCTAATAAAATCCCTTACAATTTTACCACAACCTTCGAAATCCCTTTAAATTATACAAATTCTTTTAAAAATCATACATGTATAGAAATTCTTTTGAAATCCCTCAATAAAATTATCTGAAAAACTTTAAAATCCTTTAAACCTCATAAAATATTTTAAAACTCATGAAAATCTCTTGAAATCTTTTTAAATTCATGAAAACCTTTTAATATTCCCATCAGAAACTTCTTGAAATGCTTTAAATTTTACAATAACATTTAAAGTCTCTTCAAGTCCTTTAAAATCCATTAAAATTATTAGAAATCTCGTTACATTCCATGAAATCCTAAATATTCTATAAAATCTTTTAAAAATAAGAAAATCCCTTAAAATTATTTAAAAATCTCTTGATTTCTTTTAAAATTCCAGGTAATTTCATTGTAATATTTAAAATTCCTTAAAGTCCCTTAAAATTCTTTGAAACCTTCCGAAATGTTTTAAAATTCCTGGAAACTTCACAACACACTCAGAAACCTTTTCAAATCACTTAAAATTTCACGAAAATCTTCGAAATCGCTTAAAATTCGTTGGAATCTCTTAAAGTTCTTAGAAACCTCTTAATATTCCTCAAATTTTCAAAAAATTTAAAATCCCTTGTTAGCTTTAAAAATGCTCTTTAGATTTCATGAGTTCCGTTAAAATTTCGCGAAATATCCTGAAATACCTTAAAATTCTACGAAATCTTTTTTAAAATCCTAAAAATCTTTAGAATTTCGTAAAAATCACTTGAAAATGGTTAAAATTCATTAAAATTCATAGAAATCTCTTGAAATACCTCTCCAAAAAATGATGTAACGAAATGTCCCTAAAATCTCGGTTAAATTGTTGTTTCAAACCTACCCTCTAAATTCGAATCAGCAAAATTTCATTGATTTTTTAATGACTTGAAATTGTAAGAAATTAAATAAATAATCGTGCGCGTAGCGCACGTGTTGGTCTGCTAGTTTTAGTTAAAAATTCATTAATTCTACAGAGGGAAAAAATTCCAAATTTAATTTTTGGTGAGTAAAATGAAGAAATTGAATTTTTAGATTAGAACTTGGCTCCAACACCCTTAATTCGCTCAAAAAACAAAGTTTTAACATTTTTATATGAAAATTGGTTGTGTTATAAATGTATGTTTTTTATAAATATTATCGAATGACCCAATTATGAATATGTATGTACATAGTTTCCCACCAGGGTGGGTATACCCACAATAATACTCACAGTAATAAACAAAAGAGGAGAGACGCTATTATTACTGAAATAGAACAATATAAACTTCATTGCACATTAAATATAGATCATATAAAGAAACATTCTTATATTCTGCAAAAAGGTGTGTTCATAGTATTCCCAGACCACCATTAAGAAATGTGGTACTAAAATGAATTATTAACTTTTTATTTAAATTTTTTCTGTCATTTTATCTGTATTATGGTTAATTTAACAGATTTTAGATGATTTCGAAATATAATGAATTTCCACATATTCTATGCGACCTTAACAATTTCTAAAGACGTAAAGAGATTTTCACTGATTTCGAAGTATTACAAAAAAATTTCAAATATTTTCTATAATTTAAGAGTTTGATCAAATTCCAAGAGTTTTCCGAGAATTATAAACAGGATGTCTACTAAATTTTGTCCACGAATTTCCTGGACAATTTCCTGATAATTAATTAATAATAATTAAGAGAATTCAAAAGATTTTTATGATTCTTAAAAGATTTTTTAGAATTTAATGAGATTTCTAATAATTTTAATGGATTTTAAAAGACTAAAGAGACTTTAAATGTTATAATAGAATTTAAAGAATTTTAAGAAGTTTCGGGGAATTTTAAGATAATTTCTATACATTTAATTTAATTTTTAAAAGATTTTGTAGAATTTTTAAGGATTTCATGGAATTTGATAAAATTTCTAAGGTTTTTAATTTAAAGAGATTCATGATTTTAATGGTTTTTGTAGATTTTTAAGGGATTTCGAGAGGTTTCTGGGAGTTTAAAGAAATCTTAGTGAATTTTAAGGGACATTTCGTTAAACCACTTTTTTAAGATAGGATTTTTTAAAATAGGAATAGGTGAGAATAGGTTTCATTTCAGAATTTTCCTAAGATTTAAAGACATTTTTAATTAGGGATTTAAAGAGATTTAAAGGATTTCAAGATATTTTAAATGATCTAAAGTAATTTCAAGGAATTTTTTGAAAATTCTAAGAAGTTTTAAGATTTTCAAGAGATTTCATAAAATTTCAAGACATTTGAATGATTTTAAAGAATTGCTAGCGATTTAAACCGATTTAAAAATGATTTACAGGTTTAAAAAAATTTTGAAGAAATTTCGAAGAGACTTTAAATAACTTTAAAGAATCTGAATAGATTTTAAAAGAGTGCAGAAGAATTTATTGACTTTCAAGAAATTTCATAAGACCAACAGATTTCAAGTGATTTTAAGAAATTTCAAGGAATTTTTAAAGAACTCAAAAAGACTTTATGATTTGCAAGAGATTTCAAAATATTTGAAGGTATTTCGAAAGATTTTACGAAAATCAATAGGAAATTACCATTAAGGACGTTGGACCCAAGTGTTAAGCTCAAAATTCCATTTTCCATTTTACTCAACGAAAATTATAGATAAATATTTTTTCGATCTGTAGCACTAATCTTTTTTCAAATATAAGATTGCGTACAGAGCGAAAAAATATTTAATTTCGATATTTCTTGCATAAAACGGAGAAATCAAAATCTAACTTGAATATTTTCATTTTAGATAAAAAATATTTGAACTAGATATTTTCTCGCACTGTACGCATAATTCTAGTTAAAAATTGATTAATACGACAGAGGGAAAAAATTCCCAATTTAATATTTATTGAGTAAAATGAAGAAATCGAATTTTTAGATTAGAACTTGGCTCCGACACCCTTAAACAAGTAAACCAAAATGAGAACTTTTAGTAATACGCTAACTTTAGTTAGTGTCAGAATACGATAAAAAAGAAGCAGAATAAATTGTTCTGTAGTATAACTTTCTATCTGTTTTTTTCATTAGAGAGAAACAATGCAATATTTTCTAAATATATGATTGCTTTCATCAAGGCAAGAAGAAAGTCACTTTTTATAAACGTAGATCAAGTGATTTAACTTGATTCATCTGCAAGATGGTTGTTCCTGTGCAGATAAAATCGGAAGCTTTTGAATTCATATAAATTCCTCCTATCTTTTGCAGCTATAAGATATAATTGAAGAAAAATGTTTAAGCAGTGCTCAATGCATGCTGAATGCGGTCAGAGTAGTGGGAAAGGCTAAGGCTACTCTAGACACGCGCATTCCACACAGTGAGCGTCGCTCTACAGACTTGGGGTCCCCTGGACCCCATCACACATTCCACCTGTCAGAAAGCACCATACCTTCGCCGCCGAAAGCAGGGGAGTAGGGGAACGATTATAATTTCTGACTTTGTGGTCGCTCCAGAGGACTGCAACGGCTAAATAACTGTTTCAATATGGCAGGTGCAATCATCCTAGGCTCTGAGGATAGTATTTTACTCACCATCGAGTCCATTCTTCTGGAACGTCTCACAATCAGCTACTCTTCTCTATTCCCTGTCCAGAGATCATACCTGTTTACCACAGTCAATTCAAACACACACCTTTGAGAGTTACTCCTTTTTTCACAGTTTATAGAAAAATTCTGATGATCCTGATAATCTGATGATCGTACAGATTCTAGAAAGATAGATGAAGAATTTATAGAGCACCAGTAACGATCTTTCATCAATACAATATTGTTATTATTATTGGATGGAATTATTGGATGCGATACAAAGATCGAGAGATCGAAAAATCGAAACCAAACTGGATCCTTTAGCATTCGACTCAACCCTACAAGTGATTGGAATTTAAGATCTTGTGGGAATTGCACCTGGTAACCGATTACAGTAATTATGATTTTTCAGTTTAGTCACTCGCAATCACTTAATGTTTTTCAAGGCAATTTTTTTTCTAGAGTTTCACAACACCGGGAAGAATATTTTGAAGAGCGCGTCCCGTGAGCAACGGACAATGTTCGCCAGGCAACATAACTGGACACCGGTTGGTAGGGGAACTGAACCGGAGAATGAATGCGAGAAGGGAGCACCAGCAGTAACAGCAACTCGCCATCAGCAGAAAGAAAGAGAAGGTCTCTGGCTGTAGTAAAAGATAAAAGATAGGCGTAGGTGGGCCTAACATACCTATATCGTTACCAGTCCTGGCATAGGGCCCAATAGCGGGGGGAACGTGCTTTCAGCTTCAGTTTTGAATCACCAGTGCCTCTGAAATTAAAGGGGTACTTGTAAACACTAATGCTAATCTCATCGCAACGATATTTTTATCGACTAGCTACGGTTTTTATCATTTTTTAACAACGTGGTCTACAGAGTGAAGGTATACAAGCAGGTTTTAGGGTCATGAGAATCGAAATTTTCAATAAAAAGAATAAGATACTTTCAACTTACAAAGAAAGAAATTTCAATGATTTTTAGGAATTCTGGAAAATGGAAAAATACAAAGATTTCTCCAGAACTAATTGGATCGGAAGATAAATTCACACTGTAGATGTTTTGTGTCGTGGTCTTTTTTTTTTTTATTAAAATTTCACCGTATCATACAACTGTACAATAGAAAAATTATGGACCTTGAATGACGATCCTGGAATTTAGTCGAAGAGACCTGTAACAAAAAAAAAGAGAATCTCGTCAAAAAACAAACCTTATTTTCTTTTAGATAAAAACGTATAAAAATTAAATTCTCATTAATAAAATTGTCTTCATAAGATGACTTCAGTAGCTAATACATGCTAAAATAATCATAGAATTTTTCTGGTTTCTTCTTCAATGTAACTTTGATTTAAGAATATTTTTTCGTACCAAAGCCCATGTCATCGTCAGATTCTTCTTCTGGTTCTGCTTCCTTCTTCTTCTCCTTAGCAGGAGCTGCGTCGGCACTTGCTGGAGCTGCAGCAGCGACCCCTGTTAACAATAATATACATACAACTTTAATTCAAGAAATTTTTCTAATAAATTGAATATCTGTTCACCATGATAGACATAAATAATATCTATCTGTCTATAAAAAAATGTGTTGCTAAAAAAGCCGAGGACTCAATCTATGTTATCGAGGAAACCCATAAGGCTTAATTTTTCATTTAATATTTCCTCTCATGCTGACCATACTAGTAAAATTTAAATTGACCAGGCTGGTGGATGAATGGAGGATTGAATATAAATTGAGAGCAGTATTTTTGCCTTTTTTAAATGAAATTGAAAGATTATGAACGTACCACCAGCAGCTGGAGCTGCTCCAACGCCGGATCCAATGTTGGTGATCAGATCCTTGACGTTGACTCCTTCCAGAGCCTTGGCGAACAGACCTGGCCAATAAGGTTCTACGTCGACATTAGCCGCTTTCAAGATGGTCTGAATCTTCTCACCCTGAAAAAAAAATTGTTCTAGATTAATTCAATTTTGTTACCAAAAAAAAATATATAATAGTTATTTTACTATATTTTATATATGCCTAAATAGGACACACCCAGGAACAAAAAACTGATTAGAAAATTTGAATCGGTCTAAGGCTTTCATGAATCCACCATCTTAAATAGGAAATTTCCGATTAGAAATTTAGCAAATTTATTTAAAGATTTATTTACTTTGTAAACACAAACTTTACTTATTTATCTTTTATATTCTTGAAATCAGAATCTAGGGTTGAATTCCGATGTTCCAGTACACAGCTGTGTTTAATTGGTCAGCAGTTTAAAAAATTGAAAATTTAGTGTGAAATATGGCAACATATAAAAGATTTTGAACATATACGATTGAAAAATGCCTAAAAAGAATGAAAAAGTTTCTGTTCAATTGGAGTTTTCTGATAAAACCATCTAAATTATGTGGTTTAAGTGCTGAACGTTCAAATAAACGAATTTTTATATTGATTGTATTTCAAACTGTAAACAGTGTTAAAATATTAATTCATTTGTATTAACAATAATTTTGTATAGAAGAATATGGAAGACATTGTATAATAAAATTATATTATTTAAAAATACAAAATTATTGTTAATGCAAATGAATTAGTTTTAACACTGTTTATAGTATAAAATACAATCAATACAAAAATTCGTTCATTTGAATGTTCAAAACTTTTGGTACATTCTAAATTTTAGAGACCGATTGAAAAAAATCATTCCAATCCAGAAAAACGAGTAATGAATCCACATTTTAAAAAAAATCAATTCACTAAAACAGTCGTTCAATCTTTTCTTTCATCTTCCTCTGGGTCAAAAAAATTGAGGTTATAATCACGTGGAGGATATTTTTAATTGCTTTCTGATTATTACATCGAAGCAAAATTAATATTATAATGAAATAGTTTAATTTTCCAATATCCTTATATTCCTGATAAACATTATTTTATAAAACTAGAATGTTAAAAAGAAATCAGAAAATGCAAAAGCACGGTATACAAAAATGCATGACTTACCGTCACGGCGACGTCATCGTCAACCAAAATCAGGGCAGAATAAACACAGGCGAGTTCTGCTTTTGTCGACATTATTAAAAGTTATTTTTTATTGCAAAATAAACGTGTAGTCGCCAAATTTTGGCCTTAGCTCCTCAAGAGAACCAACACGTTTAATCACTTTAATCAGGAAAATGTCAAAATGGCAACTGCAATTCCGGAACCGGAACTCCCCCCGCTTCCCGAAAAAAATGTCGACACCATGGACTACGCATGCGTTAGAGTCAGCGCGCTCATTGGTTGCAATTTTTTAGCATTCCGCGCGTGATTTGAATATGATAATAAATAGAATTGTCATAATTAAAATAAATAATTATTCTCGAAATTGCACAAAAAGTCACGCGGATTTTTTACTGAATTAGGAACATTTTTAAGGTGTTATCATACCTCGAAATAAAATTTCTTGCGCAATATCTTGCGCAATGAAAATGAATGAAGATTTTCTACTTTGTAGCGGAAAAACCTCTTGGCGGGAAGTTTTGAAATTTTGTTTCATGTAATCATAATTGAGAAATTTATTTATCGGGACGATGTTTTCTTTATTATAAATTATAAAAATTACATTACAAAATTACATTACATTACATTAGAAACGAACAGTTACTTAAGTCAAAATTTTACAATGTAATTTTTATAATTTATAATAAAGAAAACACGTCCCGATAAATAAATTTCTCAATAATGATTACATGAAACAAAATTATAATTCAAAACTTCCCGCCAAGAGGTTTTTCTGCTTGTATCTTTCATTCATTTCCATTGCGCAAGATATTGCGCAAGCAATTTTATTTTCAGAAAATAAACGAAAAATAATATTATAATAATAAATAATTATTAATAATAGCACCTTTATATAATTTCGAATGATTATTTATTTGAAAGTAGATATAGATCTATATCTACCTTATTTTAATTATGTATGGCAATTTTATTTATTATCCCTTTTGAATCGCGCGCTAAATGTAAAAAATTGTGACCAATGAGCGCGCTGTCCCTACGCATGTGCAGTTCAGGGTGTCACCACCACCGACAACATAATAAACTAAAAAACTAACCCATTTTTGCCATATTGAATTAACGTGTTGGTTCTCTTAAAGAGCTAAGGCCAAAATTTGGCGACTACACGTTTATTTTGCAATAAAAAATAACTTTTAATAATGTCGACAAAAGCAGAACTTGCCTGTGTTTATTCCTCCCTGATTTTGGTTGACGACGACGTCGCCGTGACGGTAAGTCATGCATTTTTTTTTGTATATTTTTTGGTACCGCGCTTTTGCATTTCTTTTTAACATTCTAGTTTTGTAAAATAATGTTTATCAGGAGTATAAGGATATTGAAAAATTAAACTTATTAAATTAAATTTAATAATAATTTATTTTAAAATTAAACGGTAACTTTTCCTGTGTTTTATTATATCACTTTGTAATATATTAATATTTAATAATATATTCATATATTTATTATTTACAGATCAGTTACCATCAAAATTATAAGATTTTATGGGATTATAAAATAATTTTAAGGGATTTGACTACATATTTTGTGGAATTTTAAGTGATTTCGTGGTATTTCGAGGAACTTTATGAAATTTTAAAAGATTTTACAAAATTGCAGGAAATTTTAAATAATTTTCAGAGATTGAACGATATTTTACAGGATATTAAGTTATTTTAATGACTGAAGGGATTTTAAGGCATTTACGACATTTCATTGGATTTTCAGGAATTTCAAGGGATTTCATAAGATTTCATGGGACTTTCAGTAATTTTATGGGCTTTGATGATATTTTTGGAGCTTCTGAGTAATATAAGCTACTTTAAGATATTTAATGATAAATTAAGTAATTTTAAGCACATGTATTTCCATAAATTTTTAAGGATTTGGTGAGATTATATTGGATTTTCAAGAATTTTCAATAATTTAACAAAATTTCATGGAATTTTGTGTAATTTTAATAGATATAATGAGACTTCATGGGATTTTGAGTAATTTTAAGTAATTTTAAGAAATATCAATCGATTTTGCGAAATTTAAATGAATTTCATAGGATTTCATAAGATTTTTAGCAATTTTAAGGGTTATAGCGATAAGTTGTGGAATTTTAAGGAATTTTATGGGACATCAAAGAATATCAAGGAATATCAAGTGATTTTATGAAATTGAAAAGAATTTAACCATATTTTTAAGGATGTTAAGGGTATTTTAAGATATTGTATAGGATTTTAAGTAATTTTAAAGACTTTTAAGGGATTCAAGGGATTTTACAGAATTTCTTGGAATTTTAAATACTTGTAAGTTATTTATCGGGATATTAACTTATTTTGAAGATTTTAAAGGTATTTTCCGAGGTTTCATTGGATTGTCAGGAATTTTAAGAGATATTGCATGACAGTTCATGGGATTTTAAATTATTTTAAAGGATTTTACGATATTTTATATTTTAGTAATTTTAAGAACTTTTAAGGAATTCAAGGGATTTTAAGAAATTTCAGTGGATTTTCACGAATTTTTTTAGAGATTTAATCAGATTTCATTGGACTTTGAGTAATTTTAAGAAATATCAAGTGAATTTACGAAATTTAAAGGAATTTCACCAAATTTTGAAAGATAATAATAGCATTTTAAGGAATTTTATCAAACTTATGGAGATTCCAGAAATTAGATAAAGAATTACAATATTTTATATTTCAAGAATTAAAACCTCAATTATTTTCTCTATTAGCAAAAGGTGTTCAAAAACGAGAAATTAATCGCGCGCAGAGCGCGTGGATCATAATTGCTAGTATATATACAAATTGTATAGTCTAGTATACAAAATATAGTAAAATAACTATATTTTTTTTTTTTTTGGTAACAAAATTGAATTAATCTAGAACAATTTTTTCTTTCAGGGTGAGAAGATTCAGACCATCTTGAAAGCGGCTGATGTCGATGTTGAACCTTATTGGCCAGGTCTGTTCGCCAAGGCTCTGGAAGGAGTCAGCGTCAAGGATCTGATCACCAACATCGGATCCGGCGTTGGAGCAGCTCCAGCTGCTGGTGGTACGTTCATAATCTTTCAATTTCATTTTTAAAATGCAAAAATTCTGCTTTCAATTTATATTCAATCCTCCATTCATCCACCAGCCTGGTCAATTTAAATTTTACTAGTAAGGTCAGCATGAGAGGAAATATTAAATGAAAAATTAAGCCTTATGGGTTTCCTCGATAACATAGATTGAGTCCTCGGCTTTTTTAGCAACACATTTTTTTATAGACAGATAGACATTATTTATGTCTATCATGGTGAACAGATATTCAATTTATTTGAAAAATTTCTTGAATTAAAGTTGTATGTATATTATTGTTAACAGCGGTCGCTGCTGCAGCTCCAGCAAGTACCGACACAGCTCCTGCCAAGGAGAAGAAGAAGGAAGCAGAACCAGAAGAAGAATCTGACGATGACATGGGCTTTGGTACGAAAAAATATTCTTAAATCAAAGTTACATTGAAGAAGAAACCAGAAAAATTCTATGATTATTTTAGCATGTATTAGCTACTGAAGTCATCTTATGAAGACAGTTTTATTAATGAGAATTTAATTTTTATACGTTTTTATCTAAAAGAAAATAAGGTTTGTTTTTTGACGAGATTCTCTTTTTTTTGTTACAGGTCTCTTCGACTAAATTCCAGGATCATAATTCAGGATATGTAATTTTTCTATTGTATAGTTGTATGATACGGTGAAATTTTAATAAAGAAAAAGGACCAAGACAAAAAATACGTAAAGACTAAATTCATCTTTCGATCCAATTAGTTATTGAATCAAATTTAAACAACTTAAAACCAGTTTTTCACAGGTATAAGTTTGTTTTTTCTATGATAACACCTGTTTTACATTTTCTTTTTATTCCTTTGGTAGTATTCAGTGTTACTTATCTATCAAGAAGAGTTCCAATTTTCACGAAAAGAAATAAAGACCAGAATATTTTTATCTTTATAGAATCTTTATAGACACTTTTCCATATCTTTTGTACTTATCTATATTATACTAAAGATACATTTAAATAGTCAAATGAAACAGTTCGAAAAAATAGTTTTCTTATGTGTGTAGCAAGATCCAAGCCTTATAAAATGATGGTGCTTGCGCATCACAAAATTTTACAGATTTGTTGTTTGTAATATATATTTATATTTATAGATAAAATGCATTCGTTAACCGTGCCGTAAAACATTGAAAACGTACAGCTTTGAAAGGAACTTTCAGCAAGTGATAAAGACTACTGTGGTACAAAATTGCATTTGTATATGGCTCGGCAAACAATTATATTTTTGTGCGTGGGTTTGCACTGTTTATTTTAATTCAAGTTAGAGTTTCGAAGTTTTCACGGGAAGACGAGTGCATATGTTTATCTTAACAATAATTGATTTCACAATTTTATAAAAAGAAAAGCTAATTCTACTGAGTTGGTTAGTAAATTGAACGTAGGCTGACTGTACTTAACCACTTTGAATTGGAAATTGAATAGTATTTCTAATTTTAAAAAAGGATCAAGTCCAGCATTCAATTTCTAGCAAGTTAGTAGAGAAAATAAAGTAGGATTCAAATTTTAATTCTAGATCCGTTTTAGTTTTAAGTGTGATTAAATTTTCAATCTTTGTGCAAAGCGATAATTAATATTTCTCATTTTGTACATTTTCACGCTGCACATTTTCACTTACGACGAGTAGACAAACTAAGTCTGGCCCACGCAACCATTTCTAATGACAAAATCTCAAAGTCTTAAGAGCATTCCTTTTCTGTACTTATCTTACTTCACAATCAGTATTCCAAAAAATACATAATGTTTTAATTAATAAAATAACTTCTAATTTAAGAAGAAAGAATATATATTAATAGGCTCTTGAGACTTTTAATTTATCACTTAGATAAAGCTCGATGGACAAGATAGGATCTAAAAATCAGGTCATAATTCTGTCAAATTCACGAATCGATCGATTCTTTCTTTTATTTTTATTATTTAAATTCTTTATTGGTTAAAAACGAGTGATTCGTAAATTTAAGAAGTGTATTTTATTTTTGCAGAGAGTTCCTTGCACTGATTGTGAAAACCCTGAGCCTTACTCATTGCATTCGCTAGAATTATCGGGCTCAGTTAAAGAAAGCCATTGTGCAGAAGCTCCTGTTCCAGTTAACACTCGTCGGAATAATTCCCGATGGCATTTATCAGAAACTTCGCACCTGGCAAGGAGTTGACCAGCTGCCCGCAGCACGGAAAACTGTAATCTGGAGGTGGCCAGTGCTTCGCTGCCTATATCAAAATTCAGAATTTCACTCCATGCAGGACTAGATCCTTCTCGACGGACTCCTGTCTTTTTTTTCTTCACACTCTTGTCTTCACGGATAACGGCCACCTGAAATGATAAAAAAAATTAGCCAGACATTAAAAAATACATTTTAATTTAAAATTCGATGAGAAATCAATTAATTACCTGTACGTATGGTTCAAAGGTAGTACCAGGGTCATCAGCACTCGGTAAATTCCGAGCTTTGATGACGATAACAGTAAGTTTCTCAGAAGAAGGTTGATAGGACAACGAAACCATGAGTTCACCAAGAGGTGGTGCTCGAAAACCATCAGCACCATAACGAAGTACAGACTTCGTGATTGTTTTAGGAGTCATGTTCAATTCAACAGTAGAAAGAGGAAGCTGCATGTACCCAATTCCTCTGTGACGGGAGAGAGCATCAAAGTCATAAAGCAGAATTTCCAACGTCCTTTCAGCCAGCGAACAATGAGGTGGAACTTCAAAAACGAAGTCCTCGTCGAAAACTATTAAAAAATGTTTATCGATTAGTAATATTTTGAGCTTAAAATATTAATTTTATTTGCAGTTTTTATTTTTTAATTGCTTCTAGGGAAATTAAAAGAATTAATTAATATAAATGTTTTTCTATGTACCTGGATTTAAAGTCCGTCTATGAATTCTCGTTTGCCAAACGTTGCTTTTATCAGGTAGTAGCCTTATTTTTGCATAAGGGTCTGCAGTTTCACTTAGGTCTCGAGCTCGAAGTTCACGTGCCTGTAAATATCATCAAGAATATTAAAAACTTGATATGTTGAATTTATAAATTAGGTGTTATTATTATTATGCTTTCTTTAGTTTTTTAATATTTTTTTTTTATAAAATTCCAGAACATTTCCAATTTTTACCTCAACCAGTTTTACATTGAGGATTCCAGAAGGAGCGTCATAGGCAAGACTCATGTCTATTTCACCTCTGGTTTCACTTGCTGATCTGGGACAGGAAATTTCATCACTGTCAGCACTATTCAGCCTTGAATTTGATGAGCTGTCTGAAGACCTCGGTAAGGATCTTAAAATCACCATTCTCTCATCTGAAGCCACGACAGCTCCTCCTGGCAATGGTGGTGCAATTGGACTTATTGATGATCCAATTGCATCATCGCAACTGCACTCTGATGATAGATGTCGCTTAGCTTTGAAAAAAAGTTATTTTTCGTTTAGTCTGTGAAATTGTTGAAAAATAATTCAAAATTCTTTAAATCAAAATATTAACTCTAAACGACAAGGAATTCCCAAACAAGAACCTTCAGTTCCTTGTCGTTTGGACCCATCTATCTATGAAAATCTGCTGGTGTAATTTAATTTATTTCTCTTTTTGTTCAGCACTTTAGAAGTGGTATAATTATACCTTCCCTGGGCGAATCTCGGAAGCTGCTATCAATTTCGTTCAACTGCCAGGTCTCTTCATTCCGACTGCTACTCTGTCTTGGAAGCTTTCTATTGCAGCCTATATCCAGAGTAGTCTCTTTTGTTTTCTCCTCTTCCGCGGCTCTATCTAGGAGGTCCTTTTCAAACCTGTGGAGACGGTTGATATTAAGGATTTTGCAAAAAAAAAAAAAAAAACATTTTTTAAAATCGTGAAAAAGGAAGAAGCGTGACAAGGAGTTCTGTTTTCTATAAGAAATTTACCAATTCAGAGGACCTCCAGGATTAAGTAGAGGCAAACGACGACGAGCACAAATCGCATATAAAAGTATTGCTGAAACTGCCCCCGTGGCTGCTCCAACTGTTCCTAAGATTGCTAGCACACCCGCACTGTGAGAATCCATTTTCTCTGTAAGTTTGCATAAAGAGTTGATTATCATTATTTATAAATAATAAATTAAATTAACTCTTCTTTAGAATTTTTTTAAAACTTAACATTTTAAATCCATTCACGGTTTTAAAAATATAATAAATATTCAATCAATTCCAAAATTTTCAATATTTTAATTTAAAGAAACTTAATCTCTAAAACATTAGGAGTTCGCAATAAATGTTCCAACTTGTCAAAATAAATTTAAATTAAGTAAAACACTTTTTTAAGATACAAGGTCAATAATAAAAAACAGGAATTGTGATAATGAGAAGTAACTGATGCCCTGCAAAAACGGAAATAGATAGTGATTTCAACTTAAATTTAGAAGCTGAACTAATTAATTGTGTTTGGATAATTGAATATAATAAAATACATTTATGTTTATGTATTAAAATTTATTTATATTTAGACCTAAAACCAATTAATCTAGTCAACTTCTATAAAGATTTTAAATTATTCCGTTGATCCCATAGCTAAGAATTCCACAAATTTAATTAAAAGCAGGAAGCAGCTTAATATGAAAAGGAAGTTTAAAATTGAAGAGTCGTTTTTTAAATAAAATCCCCAAGATCTTATTAAATTCCACGAAGTAGAGAATAATACCCACTGAATGGTCTTTCATATAAAAATGTAAATTCCCTCATACTATAAAAGCTCGTAATATCCTTGAATATAAAAGCCACCCCTTATTTTAACAGTAGAAGGCGACCAACAAGAGTAAGAAATTACGCGCAAGCGTTTTGATCTTAAGAAAATATATACCACTCTATAAGCCACCATTGTTTTAGATTTTATATTAAAAATCATCTACCATAAGATCCTTTTTTCTCAAAAAAAATATTCTATAAATTTGAAATAATTATTTCAAGGAAATAGATTTAAAAAGGCAATTTTATATATTGAAAACGAAAAGCATAATAAATTTTAATATGACAGAAAATGCGATTAGTTGAAAGGCATGCCACATGGATTACGTACCTCCCTTCCTTTATCGCTAATATGTGAAATTCATTTTCTAGGGGTGAAATGTGGGCGGTAGTGACCCGGTCAGGAACTGGAAGCCAACTTTAAACGATTTCCGAGATGATACTCATCAGTTATTGAACCATTTGTGAATATAAATCGTCCAGGATTCTAGCTGGTGGATAATCGGCTCAAAAACTCAACATGTCCTACAGTAGTCCTAGTAATCAGACGACTGGCTATATTTTAATAGGAGCTGCGTGAACCCCTGCGCGTTTGTCCGGGATGTACGCGCAAGTCCTTGACAGTGACCCACGAAATCCAGAGAAAATTTTCTAGACTGATGTATCCGGTCGATAAAAAACAGACGAATACAACTTTAGATTAGGCTGACCCATAAAAATCACTTTCCCAAAGGACACGTACCCTACCTGTTGCCATGTGCCAAGAGGCTGGAATAAAAAAAGAAACCTGATACGTATAAATTATATTTTTTTAAATTTTGATTTTCCAAATAGAAATCTGGTTATATAATTGATGATATCTTCGGATAATATACATACAGATTTTGAGAGTAATTGTAGAGATTGATAGGGGTTGTATACTAGTGACCGGGAATGGTTATTATTTCCCTTATGTAATCTTGTTATATAATTTAGAAAAATTGATAATGTATCTGTAAAAGGATTCAATACAAAAAATTTAAATTATCAAAATAAGAATTTACATAAATCAAAAGAGTTTTAGGATTTCAAAAAGATTTCGTAAAATTTTAAGGGATTTTGGGATATTTCCTGAAATTTTAAAGGAATTTATGCAATTTTCAGATTCTTTTAAGAATTCTAAGGGATTTTAAGGGATTCTAAATGTTTTGAGATTTTGAGGAATTTTAAGAGGTTTTTGAGAATTTAAAAAAATTTTAACGAATTTAAGTGATTTCTAAGGTTTTAGTGAAATTTTAAGGAATTTCAAAAGGTTTATAAGAGTTTTACGGGGTTTTAAGGAATTTGAAATGTTTTCCTGGAATTCCAAGGAATTTTAAGATATTTTAAAGGGTCTCTAAGAATTGCAAGGGATTTATAGAATTTTATGAGATTTCTAATAATTTTTTAAGTGATTTCAAGAGATTTTTCTGATCTTTAAAAGATTTAGTAAAAATTTTAAAGGGTTCCATGAAATTTGATAAGATTTCACATAGTCTTAACAGATTTTACAGTTATAAAGGAATTTTAAACGTTAGCGTAAAATTTCAAGAATTTTCTATCAGTTTTAAGGGCATGTGTTACTTACCATATGAGCAAATTTAGATAACCCGGGTTTTTTTCTACAATTTTTACATTTTCAAAAAAATTATAGTCAACATCCGTCAAGAATGTGAACATGGACGGTGTTGTCTAAAATTTTTTTGAAAATGTAAAAATTGTAGAAAAGAACCTGGGTTATTTAAACTTGCTCATATGGTAACTAATACATGCCCTTAAGAGATTTTAAAGTTTGTCAGGGAATTTTATAGAGAGATTTTAAAAGATTTTTACGATTGTTAAAAAAATTTGTAGAATTTAAGAGGATTTCAAAAGCTGTACATTTTTTAAGGTCTTTCAAGAAATTTGTCGATTTTTAAAAGATATATTGTGAAATTTTTATAGATTTGATGGATTTTTATGAGATGTAAAAGGGATTTTAATTGTTATCATAGAAATATATGATAACAATTAAAATCCCCTTTACATCTTTTAAAAATCCATCAAGTCTATAAATATTAATATTTATTATTAACTTATAATTAATTTAAATATAAATTTATTATTAATATAATATTTGAAAAAATTTCAAGATAACTCGAGAGATTTTAAGGATTTTTAAAAGACTATCGCATTTTTAAGGATTTCATGAAATTTGAAGAGATCTCTAATACTTTTAATGTATTTTAAAAGATACAAAGGGATTTTATATGTTATCGTAGAATATTAAAGAGTTTCAAGTAGTTTCTGTAAATTTTAAGAGTTTTTCACGACTGATCAGATTTCAATCGGATTTCAAGAGATTTTTATGACTTTTAAAGAATTTTATGAGATTTAAAAGATTTTGAAACTTGTCAGAGAATTTTATTGAGAGATTTCAAAATATTTTAATAATTTTTAAAAGATTTTGTAAAATTTACAAGGATTTCGAAGGTTTTCGTAAAATTTTAAGGGTTTTTAAGAAATTTTTCTAATTTTTAAAAGATTTTGTACAATTTTTAAGGATTTCATGGAATTTGATGAAATTTCCAATAATAACATTGATTTTAAGAGATTAATGATTTTGAAGGTTTTTGTGTTTTAGAAACAACCTATTTCGAAGGTTTTGATGAAATTAAGGCAAACAAACACGCGTGCGATTATTTTGTTTTTTTTTTTCCTACAACTTTATTCAAGTCATTCAAAAGCCAATCAGGTTTACAAAAACAATGTATGCGAGATTTTCGGAAACATTTCGTTACAAATCACTTTTTTTAGATAGGAAAAATAAAAATAAACTTTATATTCATTTTTAAATATTAAAAATTCGCATTCTTTTGAACTACACTTCTGCCAATTGGAGGATCGTCTTCGGGTTTTATAATTATGACTTTTATTAATTTATCTTTTTAGCGAAACTAAATTAAGACCATGTTTTTTAATTAATTGCATATTAAGTTATATTATTATTGTAAAACTCGCTTAATTATACATTATTTTGTAAATATTTCATTTTTTAGTGTTAGTATCAGTTGGTATCAGTCAGTCAATAACTTTTCCACTGAAGAAATGCTACTATTGGTCAAAATTTGGCGCGCTATTCAAAATAAAATTATATAATTTAATTTAATTCGATTTTGAATCGCGCGCCAAATTACAGTCAATGCTCGATCGGCAAAGTAGGTTCACGCAATAAAGCGGGAAAATTTAAACTAAAATTATTTAAACACTTGGTTTAACTGTTACATATGTATTGCGTTACAGAATCCTTTAAAATGAAATATAATTTGCCAGCATGGTCACAGGAGATCTTTGAATTTTGCCATTTTCCTGCTTTAAACGTCACGCTTAAAATTTTTTCTTAAATTGTTTTAATCCTTTAAGAATTCTAGAATGTCTGTAAAACTATAAGTCTAGAGTCATTGATTTACCCACGTAAGTCTTGACTCTCGTAAAATTGAGTTAACTTATTGATTACTTATAGCGCAAGCGCTATGAATTTGTCACGTGTTGACAAACTACATATTAAGCTAACACAGTATGGAAGAGAAGGCAGAAACATGGTTTAAACACAGTTTCTTAAATCGAAAATAGTACATAAAGCGAAAAGACTAATAGTTTTCAACGTAAGTAGTTTTTAAATAAACCAAAAATTTAACTTTACAATTTTTTAAAAACATTTAATATCTATAACTTCTCTTTTAAGACTTATATATACACTCGCTACTTTATTTTTATGTTATATCTTAGAATATTGAAAGTGTTACTAAAAATTGATTTTCTTAGGAAAATAAATAGAGAAAACAGAGGTGATGTTACCAAAGTTCTTATAGATTAAGGGTGTTCCAAGTTCTAATCTAAAAATTCGACTTCTTCATTTTAATGAACAAATATTAAATTTCTAATTTTTTCCCCCTGTAGAATTAATCAATTTTTAACAAAAATTATGCGTACAGAGCGAGAAAATATCGAATCCAAGTATTTTTTTAAATAAAATGAAAATATTGAATTTTGAAGTTAGATTTTGAATTCTTCGTTTTATGTAAAAAGTATTGAAATTAAATATTTTTTCGCTCTGTATGCAGTCTTATATTTGAAAAAAGATTAGTGCTACAGAGCGAAAAAATATTTATCTACAATTTTTGTTGAGTAAAATGGAGAATGGAATTTTGAGCTTAATCCAACGCCCTTAAAATAAAAATAAAAAAATAGTATTTTTACAATAAATAGTCAAAAGAAACTTTATTAACTATCAGGTTTTTATAATAAAAGATTTGTATATTTTTCCTTGCGGTATATTTTATTTATATAATTAATGAAGCAACATAAATCTAAGTAGTATTAATATTTTATATTAATATATTAATATTATATTATATTTTATATTAATATATTAATATTATCTAAGTAGTATTAATATCTAAGTAATATTATAATTAGAATATAACTTAATATAGAACTTTTTCTAAATTCTAAGCTGTAAGTCACGTTTACCAAATGTTTTAAGGTTGATGTTAAGAAAATCAATTATATTGTTACCTTATCGCTCAAATGACGATAAATACGTTGAGTACATGCTTGTATGAACCTGCTGCAATGCAGTTACTGGTGGTTACTGGCACAAAATATCCGCAAAGGCATACATGTATATCGTTATATATTTCACTGCAACTATTATATTTTTTTTCCTCTATTTGTAAAACTTAAATCACATATTTTAAAGATGCCGATTTTCAGTTTCAATTTAAAATTGATAATAAATATTTATAATTAGATATTTTTCCACTCTACAGCGCTACTCTAAGTTTATCTATATCCAGAGCGTAAAAATATTTAATTTTAATATTTTTTTCACAGAACAAGCATTTAATTTAAAAGTATTAAAATTATATATCTTTTAATTTTATATATAATTGTATTTTAAAAAATGAGTACCACTACAAAGTAAGAAAATATTGATAATTATATAATATTCATAAATATAAAAATTTGTTATTCAATGCATTTTACCTTTTAGATTAGGGCATTCTTTTCCGTTACCTTTTATGAAGTAACTATATTTAAAATTCGCTAATTTAACATATCCACACTTATCACTAAATGGGATATCCTGTCTGATAAGATTCTCTTCCACAGCGATAATTCTTTAAAGCACAAGGAAGTAAAAAAAAATGTAGACATTCAGTCTGTAACTAAAAATATAGACATTCGTGGAAGAGGAAGTAATTAAACATAAAATTGCAGTATAAAAAGCGGAATGATGTAATTGTGTTTTTATACTTGAAAGAAAACAAAAAATTATTTGAAAACTGAGTCATCAACCGCGAGTAGATAAAATTATGTACTGTAAGTTAATCAGATAGAGAACTTACTTTTTTTAGACCTAGATGAATTAAAATTACGGTATGTATTGTATTAAAAATAGTTTGTCTTTTTTTTTTTAGAAAATGGTCGACGTAACGACAGCTTTACCAGCTACTGATACTGGATCATTGATAGGGCGAACCAGAGGTGCATTAAGATCCATGAGATCAGTTTTAGGAGAAGGTGGAGAATACCTTCAAGGATTAGGAAACAGAATTGGATCTGTACTCAGTAACAGTTTGGAAGAAAACGATCTGACGACTCCATCATCTTCATCACCACCTCAAGTTCTCGCCAAAGATGAAGACATTGGTCGAAGAAAATTGAGACTTCCAAAGTAATTATTACGGAAAAAATTATTTTATATTTCTAGAAATTCGTACAGTGGAGAGAAACCTTTAAATTCGAATTCTTCATTTTACTTAAGGATCCAAGTCTTAAGCTCAAAATTCCATTCTCCAGTTTACTCAATGTAAATTATAGAAAAATATTTTTTCCCTCTGTAGCACTAATCTTTTTTTAAATATAAGACTGCGTACAGAGCGAAAAAATATTTAATTTCGATATTTTTTGTATAAAACGAAGAATTCAAAATCTGACTTCAAAATTCAATATTTTCATTTTACTTAAAAAATATTTGAATTAAATATTTTCTCGCTCTGTGCGCTTAATTCTAGTTAAAAATTGATTAATTTTACAGAGGGAAAAAATTCCAAATTTAATATTTGTTGAGTAAAATGAAAAAATTGAATTTTTAGATTAGAATTTTGCTCCAACACCCTTAAGGGCGTTGGACCCAAGTGTTAAACTCAAAATTCTATTCTCCATTTTACTCAACGAAAATTATAGATAAATATTTTTTCGCTCTGTAGCACTAATCTTTTTTCAAATATAAGACTGCGTACAGAGCGAAAAAATATTTAGTTTCGATATATTTTGTATAAAACGAAGAATTCAAAATCTGACTTCAAAATTCAATATTTTCATTTTACTTAAAAAATATTTGAATTAAAGATTTTCTCGCTCTGTACGCATAATTCTAGTTAAAAATTGATTAATTCTACAGGGGGAAAAAATTTCAAATTTAATATTTGTTGAGTAAAATGAAGAAATCGAATTTTTAGATCAGAACTTGGCTCCAACACTCTGAATAAGTATTATAATT
>CAJFCO010018424.1:98168-141079 GCA_904066015.1 Synergus gifuensis | reverse complement strand
GGAGAATGGAATTTTTAGCTTAACACTCGGGTCCAACACCTTTAAGGGTGTTGGAGCGAAGTTCTAATCTAAAAATTCGATTTCTTCATTTTACTAAAAGAAAATTATAGATAAATATTTTTTCCTCTGTAGCACTAATCTTTTGTCAAATATAAAACTGCGTACAGAGCGAAAAAATATTTAATTTCGATAATTTTTGTATAAAACGAAGAATTCAAAATCTGACTTCAAAATTCAATATTTTCATTTTACTTAAAAAATATTTGAATTAGATATTTTCTAGCTCTGTGCGCTTAATTCTAGTTAAAAATTGATTAATTCTACAGAGGGAAAAAATTCCAAATTTAATATTTGATGAATAAAATGAAGAAATCGAATTTTTAGATTAGAACTTGGCTCCAACATCCTTAAAGGTGTTGGACCCGAGTGTTAAGCTAAAAATTCCATTCTCCATTTTACTAAAAGAAAATTATAGATAAATATTTTTTTCCTCTGTAGCACTAATCTTTCTTCAAATATAAAACTGCGTAAAGAGCGAAAAAATATTTAATTTCGATAATTTTTGTATAAAACGAAGAATTCAAAATCTGACTTCAAAATTCAATATTTTCATTTTACTTAAAAAATATTTGAATTAGATATTTTCTAGCTCTGTGCGCTTAATTCTAGTTAAAAATTTATTAATTCTACAGAGGGAAAAAATTCCAAATTTAATATTTGATGAGTAAAATGAAGAAATCGAGTTATTAGATTAGAACTTGGCTTCAACACCCTTAATTTAAATTAAAGGTTTAAATAAATTTAAATACAATAATATAAAAGGTTGTTGAACCCCTCTAATAGGTTTGGGAATGGCATGTCTTATGAAGATTACGAAGCAATGGCTCGACATAAACTCGAACGCCAGGGTAGTGCCAATACATCCAGATCGCTTAGAAAATACCCTCCAGGGATGACCTACGAGGAAATAGCTTCCTCAAGAACAGTTCCAGTAAAAAAAGAAGAGGCAGTAAAAAACGATGAGCAACTTCGAACTCCCGATAGAGATAGTTCAGAATATATGGGACCTATTCAGGAAAAAGATATTAAAGCCACGGGCCCTGATCCGTATGACAAATTAAACTACAAAACCGGTAAGAATTACTCAAAATTTATCTAACTTTATTAATAAATTAATATCTATTAAATAACTAAATTTCTTTATTTATTAAGGGCGTTTAGGGCATTGGATCTAAACTCTAATCGCAAAATTCGATTTCTTCTTTTTATTCAACAAATACTAAAATTATAGATATTTTTCACTCTGTAGATCTACTCAATTTTTAAATAGAAATATGCATTTAAAAAATGAATATCCCTACAGAACATACAAATATTATAATATTTATTATTATAATTATATATTAGTATTCTTATAATTTACTATAATATAATATTATTATAATATAATAATAAAAATATATTAAAATATTATCTATTTTTAATATTTGTTGAGTACAGTGAGAAAATCAAATTTTGAGATTAGAATTTCGATTAAATATCTTTAACAAAGGAAAATAATAATTACATTACAACGACTATTTATCTCTTTTTAAGTTTTGAAAAAAAAGGATAAAATGTGCTATTGAAAAAAGAAATATAATGTACTTTATGGGTGCAAATGTTTTATACGGTGTTGTGTGTGATTAATAAATATGCATGGCAATCATTATGTTTCACTACTTCATATCACAAATAATGATTAACAGAATATATCCTGCACAAAAGAATGATACTAGAAATCGTATAAAATATGTAATACATAATGATAAATTAAAAAGATTTATAAATTAAATGAAACAAAATAAAATTTAAAAGCGATTTGGGGTATCATTCTTCTGGGAGGATTAATGCATATTTTATTTTATTAAAAGTAACAACTTTATCTTTGTGTTCACAAAGCAAGGGCTCCCACTCGCTATCAGACGGTCGTTTTTCGTTTAGGTAACTCGAAATGCTACTTTTAATGTGTTCGTGATGTTCTCCACAGTATAAAACTATTTTCCGACAAAAGTTTTTGTTACGTCATATCCCTTCCCTTGTGGCTTATTATTTAACTGATTTTTAAAATAAGAATTATTGTACACTAAATCAATGTTGCAAGAACACTTTGATAGTTCTAGAATTTATTCTGTAAAGAATTTTATTTTACCTGCGAAATCAGCATGAAAAATAATTATGTAGAAGCTATAATTCAAACCTTTAAAATTATACTTAAAAGTAGATTAGATTTCTTTCACTATTCTGAGAAATAATGTAAATTTTGATAAGTTTTTTGAGAATGAAACCTATCCACATTCCGTTGGGAAAATTTATTGAGTCAATTAAATATTCTTATCACATATGGATTAAAATTTTTTTGATATAGTAGTGTTAACCATATGCAATAGTAAATCCTACTTTTAATAGTAATTAGATACTATAATAATTTGTATAAATAAATTATTAATGTTCAAAAACCTGAATCTCATTAAATTATTACAAATTATACAAAAAATTGTCATCACCAAGAAAACGTATATAGTCTGTTATTATTAGATTGGTAGAAAGTATTGTTCCATAAAATGTATCATTCTTTACGTCTATTAGTTTCTTCACCCTCTCTACTCATATGCATATTTAAAAAAATTTGCTGAAATAAAGCAGTTTTTTTATTACTAACGAATTCCACGACATAAGTTCATTTTTGAAAATAATTTGAATTATAATTACATATATGTAAAAATTAAAATATTGTTAACAAAAATCAACGTAATATTGAAGTTTATATTTATTATTCAAGATTACAGTAGAAAGAATTTAAAAAAAAAAATTATGCCTGAACTAATTCTGTCGTTGATTCGGTAGTATAATATAATAAATGAATTAGCGTTTAACTCAAAGAAAAAATTTTTCTAATTGAAAATCTTTCAGATATGCCTTGCAGTAGTGGTTCGGCCAGTGATCAAGATGGTTACGGTCCTAGTACCAGTTTGGATTCAAATATGGATGGCCGAAAAATGTGGCAAAGATCGGGTAAGCTAGAAAATAAAAATTAGTCACAAAAATAAAAAAATATCGATATTTTACTAATAATTAGTTTTTTATCATATGTTGACAATAAAAAATTCGAACCTATATCTTTATCAAAAATCAAAAGGTTGAATATTAAAATGAAAATACTTATGTTTTTTAATATTTAGGATCTTCTGGATCTCTTCAATCATGGGCATCAAGCTTATCAGCCGACAGTCAATCAGAAGAGGCTGCAGCTGAATTTATGAAATTTTTCGTGCCACTTTTATTTGATGCTCCTGGTTCGATCGATCAAGAACAAAAGGCTACTTTCGGTCAATTGGTTCAAGTAAGCAGAAGCTATTTTAAAAAGTACCTTATTCTGTTTTTATTAATTTTTTGCTCTTGTTTTATACTTGCAATTTTATTGTTTTTTTTTCTTTTTTTTTTTGATACAGAAAAATCTTGAAAAATAAAAAATTTTAAGTAAAACTGATTATTTCAAAAATAAATTTTGATTAATTTAGTGAAATTTTATTTTGCAGACAGAAAATGGTAGAGTGTGGTTTTCTAGGGTTGTGAATGCCAGAAGAGCTCGGCCTTGTGTTTCTGAGGAATCTTTTTACTCGCTAGCACAACACTTTGCAGTTGCACTTTTTGAATGTCACGAAGCGGATGATTTTGCACCTGCGAAAAGCCTCATGAACATGTGTTTTACTTTTTATCACGAAGGTATTGAATATCTAATGTCTAGTTAACGATTTTGAATATCTGACAATCATTAAATTAATAAATTTGGAATTATACGATAATATTTATTATTACTAGCACACTAACACGTGCGCTACGCGCACGATTTTTTATTTACTTTCTTACAATTTCAAGTCATTAAAAAATCAATGAAATTTTGCTGATTTAAATTCAGAGAGTAGGTTTGAAACAACAATTTAATCGAGATTTTAGGGACATTTCGTTACATCATTTTTTGGAGAGGTATTTCAAGAGATTTCTATGAATTTTAATGAATTTTAACCATTTTCAAGTGATTTTTACAAAGTTCTAAAGATTTGTAAGATTTTAAAAAAGATTTAGTAGAATTTTAAGGTATTTCAGAATATTTCCCTAAATTTTAACGGAATTCATGAAATTTCATGAGAATTTTTAAAGCTAACAAGGGATTTAAAATTTTTTGTAAATTTGAGGAATATTAAGAGGTTTCTAAGAACTTTAAGAGATTCCAACGAATTTTAAGCAATTTCGAAGATTTTCGTGAAATTTTAAGGGATTTTCTGATTTTTAAAAGATTTTATAGAATTTTCAGGATTTTATGGAATGTAACGAGATTTCTAATAATTTTAATGGATTTTAAAGGACGTAAAGAAACTTTAAATGTTATTGTAAAATTTAAAGCATTTCAAGAAGTTTCTGATGGGAATATTAAAAGGTTTTCATCAAATTAAAAAGATTTCAAGAGATTTTTATGAGTTTTAAAATATTTTATGAGGTTTAAAGGATTTTAAAGTTTTTCAGATAATTTAATTGAGGGATTTCAAAAGAATTTCTATACATGTATGATTTTTAAAAGAGTTTGTAGAATTTAAAGGGATTTCGAAGGTTGTGGTAAAATTTTAAGGGATTTTATTAGATTGTTGTAATTATTAAAAGATTTTGTAGTATTTTTAAGGATTTCATGAAATTTGATAAGATTTCTAAGGATTTTAGGAGATTCTAAATGTTAAGAAATTCCAAGAGTTTTTTTTTTAATGAATTTTTAGAGATTTTTGTTAATTTTGACATAGATTTCAAGAGATTTGTGATTTTAATGATTTTAATGATTTTTGTGGATTTTTAAGGGATTTCAAGGGGTTTTTTGGGAGTTTTAAGAAATCTTGACGAATTTTAAGCAATTTCGAAGGTTTTCATGAAATTTTAAGTGATTTGAAAAGATTTCTCAGCGTTTTAAGAGAATTTAAGGGATTTTAAATCTTATGAAGTTTCGAGGAATTTTAAGAGATTTTAGGGTTTCAGAGTATTTTAAGGAACTTTAAGGTATTTTAAATGTTTTAATATAATTTTCAGGAATTTTAAAAGAAGTCAAGAGATTTTTATAATTTTCAAAATATTTTATGGAATTTTAAAGAATTTTGTGAAATTTTATGAGATTTCTAACAATTTTAAGGGATTTTATGATTTTTAGAAGATTTTATAGAATTTTAAGGATTTCATGAAATTTCTAATAATTTTATTAAATTTTAAAGTACATCAAGGAACTTTAAATATTATCGTATAATTTAAAGAATATTTTTAACAGTTTTTAAGAATTTTAACAAGTTTTCACAAATTTTAAAAGATTTCAAGAGATTTCTATGAGTTTTAGAGTATTTTATGGGGTTTAAAGAATTTTAAAGTTGTCAGGTAATTTTATTGATTTCTCTAATTTTTAAAAGATTTTGTAGAATTTTTAAGGATTTTATGGAATTTCATAAGATTTCTATAGACTTTAAGAGATTTTAAATGTTAAGAAATTTTAAGATATTTTTAGGAATTTGTAAAAATTTTTACGAGTTTCAACTTGGATTTCAAGACATTTATGATGTTAATCGTTTTTGTGAATTTTTAAAGGATTTCAAGAGGTTTTGAGGAGTTTTAAGAAATCTTAACGAATTTTAAAGTATTTCGAAGGTTTTTCTGAAATTTTTTTGCGCCATTAGTTTGTTTTTCTTCTTTCAACTTCAAGTCAGTCAAAAGCCAATCAGGTTTGCAACAACAATGTATGCGAGATTTTCGAGACATTTCGTGACACCACTTTTTTAAGATATAATATATAATAATAATAGGAGGAGGAGGATAGGATATGATAATATTTATATTATAATATGAAAAATTTTATTAAGAAACAGGTAATTTTTTAAAATAATCTTTGCAGTTCAAGTGCCTGGTGTGGAACCTTATCGTGAATATCTGTACACAAATTTGAGGGTCCAACCAATTTGGACATCGATGCGATTTTGGACGGCAGCGTTTTTTGATGCAGTTCAATGTGAAAGGGCAGTCCGACCAGTTCCTCACAGACCAAAGACTCTAGATCAAGAAGCTGTTGCCACTGAGGATCGCAAATTTCAAGCCAATATAGTATTTGGTCAATTAGGGTAGAATTTTAATTTAAAATTATTAAAAAAATATATGCGTTTTCATACTTGATGTATTTTCCAAAAAATTGTATTAGAAATTTCCCATAAATTGAGGAACAATTGTAAAAATTGATGTCAATTTTATTTACAGAACTTTCACTTGTAATATGCACGCGTTTGGTCTCTCGAGAAATCTTTGCCTGGAATTTCTTAGAAAACAGTGTATTATTGCAAATCTTACACTAGGTAATAGCCTCTCTTAATAAATAACTAAAGATAACTATGTATTTTTTGATTTTATAAACAAATAATTATAAATGAATAATTCTAGTTTTAATATATTATTAATTTATTGTGGTTAATATTTTCAGATCAAGAAAAAATGCTGCGAGACAATATTGATAGGATGTTTGATGAAACTGAGCCTTGGCGATAGCTTCACTTGCCAGCGAAAATTGAAGACGAAGAAATTCACAAAACATAAAAGAAACAATTTGCGTTCATTTTAATAAAAAGAATTGAAGTCATGATATTTAGAATTTTATCGTGGAACGCGAGGTATTGAATCGTTTTGATTGGAAAGACTGCATATCAATCAATTTATTTGGTAACGAATTATGTAAGTAAGAATTGAGTACCCTCAAGAAAGTCTGGATTCTAACAGAAAAATGAAAAAAAGCTTTTCTACTCACTCATAGATCAATGAATAGTTGATTACAATAATCTACAGAAACTTTTTACTTAGTTTTTCCACCTATAGTAACTTTTTAAGTAGATTTCAATATTCATTCTAATCAATATTGATTACAATTTTTAAATTAGATACTGATTAAAAGCATCATTCAGTGAAAATAAATAAAGTATAAAAACAAAAAACAAATAAACAAGTAAAAAATTTATTCAAATATATTTTCTTCAAACTTAGTATTAATAGAGCAATTTGGATTTTGTCCACTTAAATCTTTGATAGACAATTACCAAAGTGTAAAACAAATCTCATTATTTCCAATTCAAATAGAATATTTCTAATTAAAACTTTCTATTATTCTCGTCCACTAACAATAAGATTTAAGTAACTACTTTCTTTAATCCAATTAATTATAATGAGAGAAGAAAAAATAAATATAATCTACCTAGGAGGTTAATAAAGGGCTTCCTTATTCAAATAAAACTACTAGTTTGATTACATTGTATATAAAAGTTTTTGATCAAAATTTAATGTTATCATTTCTTTACAAATAGTATGATACATTTTTTCCGAGGCTTTTGAAAAATTCTCTTCATTAAAAATATTTTAGGTACAGAGTATGTAAGTAGGAAAACTAAGAGAATTGTAGGGGTCAAATCGAATTTATGTTGTAATGATAAAAGAAGTCAATATGAATTATGTAAGTATTTTAAGGTCAGGAATTTTGTTTTTTTATAATATTGTTCTGGGAATGCAAAATTAATACTTTATTTTATCTTCCAGTATATAATAAGTAATGTTTCGATGTAATTAATAGAATTTAAGACTAGACTTGTGAAATTATAATTTATTTGATAAGTGTTACTTGTGTTCACTTTGTAGTTTATACTTATAAAGAGTTTCATTGATTTATTGTTCTGTGGATACTTGATGCGAATTTTATCAAATAAGTTCGAGTATGAGTAAACAAATAAAATAAAGAATGTTGATAAAAAAAAGTCTACTTATTTAAGCAATTATTACATTTATTTACATACATTTATTTCTGACTACATGTATATTTCTATAGTAAAAATTAGTACCGCCACAAAACGAGAAAAAAAAAAAAAAAAAAAAAAAATATTTGGTAAATAAAATGAAGAAATGGAATTTTGAAACTTGTTCTGAACGCCCTTAAAGAATTTTAAAAGGGAAATAAGGAGAAAAAGATGAATGAAAAACAATTTTTTCAATAAATTTTACATAATGTTTATTATTCAATACTTTACGCCAGGCCTCATCCAGTGGGCCTCCTCTTTTTTCATTTTGTTGAACGTGTTTGATCAGTGAACATCATAATGTCAATTCTTGTCAAGTCCACATACAGAATTTTATGTATTTCTTAATTTTCTATAGAAAGTGACGCAAAGGCCGGTCAATTGTTAGACATGTGATTTACTGTAATAATGAAACAAGTTGGTCTCCATGAGACTAAAAGTCATACGTCGCTGTCAGTTACGAGATAAGAACGATCTTTAATTTTACAAAAAAGTGTCGATCCTACTGCGAATATCCACTTCTATGGCCCATAATACGTCATAAAAAATAGATATACTACATCTCGTTTAATATCATTTAATGTCTCTTCGTATCTCAACATACTATATAAAACAATGAAACGAGAATTAAAAAAAAGAAACATACGCAAGAGAACAACTGCACAACAATCGTGTGAAAATCAAAATAAAAGAGAATCACGATACTACAGTCAAATATACACAGTATAACAGTTCGAAATTTAATTTCGAAGTAGCATTCCATTTTACAATAATAAAAAATCAACAAACGATGAGATTCTTATTTATTACAAAAAGTCGACGAATCACTTTCCAACTCAAATACATTCTCGAAAGTCTTTTCGTAATAAATTTACTTCTTCTCTCCTCGACGCCTACTCACTTCATCGCTTTGATTCAATTTAAAAAAGGAGTCGTCAAAAGATGTCAGAAGTTTCCAATTTTATTTTTAAGGATGTTGAATCGGAGTTGCTTCGTTTTATTTAAAAATGAATTTAAAATTTCATTTTCTTCATTATTATCATTAAATATTTTTTCGTTCTATACAGCAAATCATTTTTCAAATACAATTATGAGTACAGAGCGAAAAGATCTTTAATTTTAATACTTTTTGAGTAAAATGAAAATAATAAATCTTTAGATTCATTTTGAATTCCTTGTTTTACGCAAGAAGTATTGAAAGTAAACATTTTTTCACTCTATAAGCACATCTATATTTAAAAACAAAATATATCTACAGAGCGAAAAGACATTTAATTCTAATAATAGTTGAGTAAAATAAGGAATTTAATTCTGACGTTAGAATTTGGATTCAACACCCGTAAAATGGACCTAAACAGTCAAAGCGATTTTCCAAAATCAGAAATGTTTTCCTCTTTCGTTTTCTTCAGTTAAACTCTATCGCTCTGACTTTTCAATTAAAACGGGGACATTTTGCTAAAAGTATACCACGGATCATTCGCGGAAGGATCAGAAAGTGGAAGTCGTTGATAAAAATCAGAGTGTAAAACTCGCAAATAATTATAATTATATATAATTGTATAATTGCGTAATATTAATTATAAAATTATACATAATTATAAAATAAACACCTAGAATCTAGCGTGGAGGTCAAGTGGCGTTTTGGCCTCTTCAGGATCTCCTAGGAATCTTAGGGGAATCAAAAAACTTGGTAAAAATATCGCGAAACCTAAACGCCACTTAACTTCCCAATCTCAGGCCCACCTTAATTAATCTCAAGCCTTACGGCTTCATCTTGTCTAGCGCTATACGAAATTATCGTTACGGATATTATAATTTACACATATGTATAAATAATGCTCTTCGTATTTATACATACATATAAAATATAACATTTGTATAATATTCTACATTACATTACTAAGTTCGAAAAATAATATTACAATATATAGTGTGTATGTGTATCGCTGTGTGTATTATCGATTTTTTTTAATGCGTTATCTCCCGCTTTCTAATCAAATCACCTCTTCAGATCATTTCTACAATCTTCACGATCTTCTTTCATTTTTTTCAAACCTACACTAATTGCGCGTTAATATCCTTAACGTTTGTAGTTAAACGTGTCCCTAATCTCGCTGAAAATAATCGATTTCATTTTACATCCAACCACTTTCACCAAATGGAATGCTTTTCATAAGGGTGTTGGATCAAAGTTCTAACTTCAAAATTCGATTTCTTCATTTTAATTGATAAATATCATAATTAAATATATTTTCACTCTGTATAGCTACTCCTTTTTTGAATATAATTATGAATACAAAGTGAAAAGATATTGAATTCTAATAATTGTTGAGTAAAATGGGGAATTTAATTTTGACGTCAGAATTTGGAGCCAATGATCTTAAAAATAATTTCTACTTAAAAAAAATACAATTTGGAAAATATAATTTAGAAGATAAATATTTACAGTAGAAAGTAAATTCGAAAGAGAGTTAAATAAATTTTATTTACAGAAGCTGATCCAATTGTTTTCAGCGAGTGGAGTCACGGAATTACTAGGTATTTTGTAGTGTGAGTGTAAGTGAATGTAAAATCGCTAGGCGCTTTTCTCATTAATTTGAATAACAACCATTTTCTCATTTGTTTCACTAAATATATCACAAACTGCCAGTGGAGAGTGTAGTCCAAAAATTTTCGCTAAATCATTTCTCTCTGATGATATCAAGAACTTGGTGACAGGTTTTCTATCGCTTCAGAATTATAGGATTTAGAAAAATGGATTTAATGAAAATCAGAGGGCTACCACCGGAAAAATATAACATTAAGGGATTACAAGTTAATAGTTACATCACTGTCGACGGACGCAGCGAGTCCTCGGAGATTCGACAATCGCAAAATGATTCTCCGACAATTCGCAGATCAACGTTTTCGACGTTAGTTTAATTATTATTAATATTATTATTATTCATTATTATTAAATGTCGAACTAGTAGTTTCTGCATATTATACTGCCACAGAAGACTTTTTTTCTTTTTTTACTTTTAATGTGTAAATATTCTTTATAAATTTATAACTTTTAGTGTTAGGTGATTTATGAAACGTTCGACAGGTGGGTGTCCCATTTTACATTCTCATTTTCTTTTTCTTTTAGTTCTTTCATCTACCTTTATTTTTTCTCTATTTTCTCGTCTTTGTTTTAAGCGAACAACTTCTATTATTGAAAACTTGTAGTCAAGGGGGGGAAAGGGGCAAAAGAGTCACGACCCTTATTTCAGGGGGTTGGATTCAAGGATCTAATCTAAAAATTCTATTTCCTCATTTTTCCCAAAAGATATTACAATTAAATATTTTTTCGCTCTATAGACACTTTTTCATTTTCAAAAAAGTATGTATACAGAGCGAAAATAGGTAAATCTAGATATAATATTTTTTAAGTAAAATGAGAAAATAGAATTTTTAGATTTGAACTTGGATCCAACAGCCTTAACTCGAGATCAAAAGTACAAAAACCGTATAGAATGTTAACGAAAACTATCGCAACTATCCAGTCTTTCATCCATTTTCTAAACAGTTTTTATTATTCTGATTTTACAAAAGGAAGAGCAGAGAATGCAAAGCCGTTTAAATACAAAAATAATAGTCGAGTGGCAACAGTTACAAATTATAAAGAAAATCTAAAGTTAGTTGGAAATCAGTTAAAAACTTCAGAGAGTGGACAATCTGAAACTCTCGTTTTAGATCTTTCATATTATGAAAAAATATTTTCAAGTTAGGCGTAGTCCGAAAGATTCCTAAGAGCAGGGAAGTCTAGATTAAGCTTTCTGCAAAAAGCGCAAAGATCAGGAAAAAGCGTACATCTAAATGTGAAAGTCGAAAAACCTGACAAAGTTATTTACTTCTAGTATCTCGCGAATTCAGAATCTTCCATAAAATTATTTTTTGGGAGCAATCTCCGGATTCCGACAGAGTTTCTGAGATTTGTGCTACCAAAGTTGAAAGCCAGAGAATAGATACAGTTCTTTTCTACTCGCTAATGTTATAATATTCTCGTTTCACAAAATGTCTAGGCCGAGGTGGAGACGACTCGTTAAAAAGCATCGAAAATTCGATTTGTAAATTGCTCTACTAATAAAGATTATTGTGTCTTAGCCCGATACATCGACATGCAAATAGAATTCATAGGATTCAGGCTACGCTAATTGTAAGTGTTCTCTACACTCTATCGTCTAAACGAGTTGCCTAATTCAAAAATATTATAGTCTTCGTACCTTAGTTAAGAAGTCAATATCTATTAACTGATTTATCTCTAAAATCGTAGCGTTTCTTAAATCGGGCATCTTACAAATATTTATTAACAATTTACTCCGTAGATTCCGTAGGTTTGACGTCGATAAAAGTGCAGGGTGCTATAAACACTTAAGAGCATTAGATCCAAGTTTCAACCTTAAAATTCGATTTCTTCGTTTCATTCAACAAATATTAAAATAAGATATATTTTTACCCTATAGCTTCATTTTTTAAATAGAAATATCTATACAAAGCGAAAAATATCTAATTTCAATATTCGTTCAGTAATATGAGAAAATCGAATTTTCAGATTACAACTTTTATCCAACGTCCTTACAAATAACCAATTCCTTTATCCACAATTCCTATGACACCCAAAATTCCTAAACCTCTGTAAATGTTTCCAGATATCGACTCAGAGTTTATAGTGGTGTTAATCTAGAATAAAAAGCATCTACAATATCTCGCCTGCGATTATAATCAAGACGATTGATCGAACTAGATTTCTTGACCAAGGATCTCGCCACTCAATGCGGTAGACTAGCGTCTCTCACTTACGGGTATTATGACAATATTACATAGAATAAAATCGAAAATATATATTTATATAATATATAGTATAATATATGTATAGTATAGTACGACTGCATCTTATTTCTGTTAATCCTACAACTACTGAGGTGTTCTCTGGGTTTCTCCGAATACGACATTCGATTACGATAGGACATAAAGCCAAATAATTAATTAGGCAAAATTTTCAATTTACGAGAGTCGTTCAATTACTTTTTCTATAGCGAGTAAACTTGTCCTTGGTGCAGTGGACGGCCTATGATGCAATTACCATTTCTTTTCTTAATTTCCCTCACGCTCTCAGAAGCGATTATCGACGTCTCGACAAAAGTCACGTGATATTTTTCTACGGAGTAAGCTTGCCTATTTTGTAAAACCCACCCTTTCTCAGCAGAGCAAAAATTGCATAGCACGTAAGCTAGGTAGGTTATTAGGTACGCACGAACGTACCGACCGACAGAAAACGAGAGTCGTAAGGAAAAAGTGAGAAGCGAAAATACAATCTCTCGTGAAAGCATAAAAATAAAAAATGTTTCATCTAAAGTTTCTAACATTAATAGAAATATCAGTAAAGTAACATTTTTGAAATATAATTAGTTTTAAATTATTTTTAAATAAAGTCTTAATAATATTAAGTCGATAATTTCAGAACCTTGGAGACTTCAAACTGAATAAAAGAGATTTTCTATGACTGACCCAGAAAAAATTTTATCCGAATGATTTATTGCGTAATTTTATCACAGATTTGACAAAAAATCAATATTCGCTTTTTTTTCCTCACAAATTTCCATTTCAATCGGTCGAGCAAAGCAACATTTTCCAAGCGCCAGCGTAAAAATCATCCAAAGCCGCCGAGAGAGACAGAATACTTAAAAATTCGATAAATTCTCGAAAAAGTTATTCCGCTCTATGAACTTTGTTTTTCTGTAGCAGCTAAAACCCTTGACTCAAGTTAGGAAGCTCAAACTGGTACAAGTTAGTTCCTCGCGCTGTTTCGTTCACATTGAATATTCTTAAAACCACAAAATTCAAAATCTTTCATCCGATTGATGAAGAATTTTTTTTCCATGAAAGTATTGATTTAATTTTTTTTTACTATGTGTACTGAGTGTGAATTTGGTATTGAGAGGGAACTAAATTCTAAATAATATTGCCATATCAAATACATGTACAATTTCATTGCATCTAAATTTTTCTCTGAACTTGATAATTTAATTTATAATTAGGGAATATTTCCCTTTAAATACCAAGTGATCCGTGTAATTTGATGAGGTGTCGTTTGATTCTTAAATGCTGTACAGGAACATTTACTTGCTTTACTCGTTAATATCGCTATTTATTTGTTAACTAGAATCAGTTTTCATTACGTCTAGGGTGCATTCGAGTAATTTTACGTTATCGTAGAATTAACGGGGAAACCAATTGAATAATTAATCGAAACGCGGAGAACCCTAACGCATCGTTCATGACTAGTTAAATTTGTCACCTTTAATATATCTAAAATACGGAAAAAATTTTCCTTGCGACTTTTACCAGGGGAATGTTTGAGATTTTCATGGACGGTTGATTGTGTGTTCCGATAATGATTGGTTCAAAATATTATCCTGCTTAGAAAAGAATTGTTCATTTCGCATCAGGTTCTTTTGTTCTTTAAGTATCGTAAATAGAGGAATCTTAAAAACTCGTTGAATATCGTTTACTCTTAATCACAGATCATTAGGCAATAAAATTGTTTCTTTTTCCTTCTTCCACTGCTAGAACTCTTCTATTCCCCCGGTATCAAAATTAAATCACTTCTTGCGTTCCAATTGGAAATTTAGAATTTTTTAAAAATCTCTTCAAATACCATTGGTTATCTATAGAGATAGAAAATTCGTTAGATATCTACATGAAAATTAAGGGACTGACGTCCAAATCTAGTCTTCGACGAAGGAAACTGATCTGCGTTCAATTTCAATTAGAGTTAAAATGATTACAAATTATATCTTATAAAAATCTGAGTGATTTACATATGTATACAGTCAACTGGTGATGAGAGACTTTTCTCAAAATCAGTTCCTCGTTTACAAGTAAATTAGTTTTTTTCGCTTTTTCGTTAAATTGTTTTCTCTTCTTTCATACGTGTTTGAATACGTGTCAAAACTTCGCTTTTATTTCGTTAATTATAATTCCGTCCTTTGAAAATCTATTTTTAGTTAAATATAATTTTTTAATTACATATATATTTATTTATTTATATAATATATATTATTATTCTTTGAATAGTACAGTCGCCAGACGAGGACTCTTAGCACCTTTTTTTTTTAGATAATTTCTTGTTGCTGGGAGTGAGACGCAAGTGATAAAGGGCTGAAAACCTCGTCGTAAAGCTTTATTCCCGATCCGGGAAATTTTTTCAATGCCTAACGTCTGGTGTTTCTCTGTTTTGTTCGTTTGTTTTGTTCGTTAATTATTATTTTGTCTCGCTTTTCCTATCGCTCTCTTTTTCTGTCACACTCGCGCTTTATCATTACACTTACATATATATTGCCTCTATATAAAGAGCAATATGCAAGTCAATTTTGTCAAGCAACTGATTCGCTCCTATTAAAATTGTGGCTTTCAAACCAAAAATAATTTTTACAATCAATATATAACAACAAATCTTTCTCAAATAAAATGACCTTACCCTAAAAACAATTTTTTTCTCTTGTTCGCTTCATTTCTCAGTACTTTTATTCTCTAAAACGAAACTGTTGCTGCAAACTAGACGGCTTTGTAAAAAGTCTCCGTACCTGACTTGCATCGCTCTTATATAATATCGTTGCTAATTAACTGAAAACGTCTCCGTCCCTTTTCTCAAGAAAATCTAGGCGTTAAACATAAAATACTTTTCCTAAACGTAACAAGATAATCCCAAAAAGAGAAAAATTTTGTCAAATTGCACTAAACTTTGGTGCAGTTGAATTGCCCGCCTCTCCCTTAAATTTTAGTCCCTCAAGGGTGTTGAATGCAAGTTTTAATTTCAAAATTCGATTTCTTCTATTTCCTTAACAAAACTATTTTTTTTCACTCTATAGACACATTTCTATTTCTAAAAGAAGTAAGTATATAGAGCGAAAATAATATCTAATTATAATAATTGTTGAACAATATGAGGAAACCTAATTTTGAAGTTAGATCGTGTATCCAACGTCCTTAAAACAATTATTTTTTTTTTTTCATTTTTCCCTAAGATCTAATAAATCAACGTGGAGATTTTCTCGAGAAATAGTAGAATGTTTACTGTTAAAATAGTGTCACGTAGATGTACGTATATGAAACAATCAAAATACATATGACCAGGCTTTGTTTTGTTTTATAAGTATAAAAACTTTGACGCCACATTTCTCCTTTTTGAAATCGTCAGTACATACGTCAAATCACAATTTACGATCGCATCAATCACCAGTCATTCGTCACCCGTGGGTTGGCCCGTGGGCCCTAGCTATCCTACTTATGCAATACAATATAATTTCACGGTACGCGAATACAAACGCGTCAACCGAATCGCTACCACGTCCACATTCGCGTACAAACATATATATTTATAATATTTATATATTTATATACCGTTTGCTTGGAACGAGGTTCCTAACGATCTCAATTTCTTTTACATCGCGCGACCATGTACATGAAAATAATGACCTGTTTTCACGGATGAACTTGAAAATCGCAATTTTAACGTCCATGCGATTAAGGGTGTTGGGTCCAAGTTTCAACCTCAAAATCCGATCTCTTCATTTTACTTAATAAATATTAAAATTTGATATTTTTTTACTCTGTAGCAGTATTTACTTTTTGAATAAAAATTTACGTACAGAGCGAAAAAAAATAATTTTAATACTTTTTGTATAAAACGTATTAAAACTATACATTTTCTCGCTTTGTGTGCACATTTCTATTTAAAAAGTGAAAAGTGATGCGGAAAAATATCTAGTTATAATATTTGTTGAGTAAAGTCAGGAAATCGAATTTTAAAGTTAGAAAAAATGTTTTTACTGGTTTTAACACCCTTAAGGAAAAAAATAAAACCACTGCAAAATTGAGAAAATAAGTAATAAAAACATATATAGAACCGGGATAAAAATGACTGAAAACATACATACTTAACGAACGTACATAGACTAACTTAACTCAAGGTACGTGAACTTCTGATTCGCTCATGATCGCATATAAAACTGCTAACGTATTAGTATAAAAATCGATTCTCGATATCTAGATTAATGTAACTAACAATAAAAAGAAAATAATAGTAAAAATCACTCTAGAGTTACAGCGACAACTCGAACGTTCGAAGTAACGAAATCAGTAACGAATTAATGAGAAACGAAAATCACAAATAAGGATTGCTTAAATCTAAAAGACATAATCACGATCTAAAAAAAAATAACACGAGGGGCAGAAAACAAGTTTCGTCGAAAACTAAAATAAATAAGTAGTCACGGGAAGCTACAACTTTTATCTTGAAGAGAAAATATTCGGGAAGACGTGAAAAAACGGTAATTAATTCATAAGGATTCCTGTGAATTGAAAAATTCTATATTTCCTAACTACCAATATCGCGCGGTCGAACTTAACTTTCCCCTTTTATTTTCGACCGTTTTTTCCTCTCTCGTTATCCTTAAGGGCGTTGGGACTAAGTTCTACCCTAAAAGTCCCATTTCTTCAATTTACTTAACAAATATTATAATTATAAATTTTTGCGCTCTGTAGCGGTGTAATTAATACATTTTAGGCAGAATTATGGGTATAGAGCAAAAAATAATCTACCACTAATAGTAGAATGATAAAATCAAATATTGAAGTTAGAATTCTAACTTCAATATTCAATTTTTGTATATTTGTATCCATCGACCTTTAGGTGGTTTTTATGGAAATGATAACAAGGGAAAAAGAGAGAGGAAAAAATCAATCGTTTGGACTACCCTCGTAAAATAGAGCTTGAAGTTCGTTCCGTGAAAAGCACCTGCATACGCGTTATATTATTTATAATCGCGTTCTACCTCCTCGATTATTTTTTTTTCGCCGAATTCTGCACGCACGTTTGTTGAAAGTTGACATTTCGCTATAGTGTATACTAACTATTGCGATTGTTCGTGTTTTCGACAGCTGAGGATTCTTTTCTCATGAATTCTTGAAGAGGGTGAAAATCAATCCTCTTCGATCCTCTTTCTTCGTAGCATTCATTCTCGATTCTTTTTCCTATTCGATGTGATGTCGAAGATGAACACGAGAACGAGTTACTAGGTAGATGACGAGGTGCTGACAGCCATTAGGGGTGCCGGAGGCAAGGCCACCGGTATATGGTAATATTTACACTGGGGCCGCATACACGCGCCCTTAACCGCATCTCTGCATACTGTTACACGATTCTCTATTATCTCTACGTTTCCTGAAAACAATAAAAATATAAATGATAAAACAGTTAGGAAGAAAAATCCCCCAAAGCAGTTTTCAGGTCTCACAGTCCCTTTGGGAAAAAATAGGCTACCATACATAGGGTATATTTTTGTCGCTCATGGGGTATCTTTGTAAGAATGTTGATCCAAAGTTTAAACCACAAAATTCCATTTCCTCATTTTACTCAACAGATATTATAACTAGGTATATTTTCGTTTATAATTTTATTACTTTTTGCTCTATTTGCGTATTTCATTAAAAAAGTGAATAGCGCTATTGAACGAAAAAATATATTGGGTTGAAGTTTCAGACGTCTAGTTTGACGAATTTTTTGTATTTTTTTTTTTACATTTACTTTTTATATTTACATTTTTATACATACTATACATTTTTATTTTTTTATTTTTTTATTTACTAGCAGAAATTTACCTAGCGTTTCTCGGGATTTTAAGAGATTTTAAGGGATTTTAAAAGTTTTTCAAAGATTTTACAAGATTTTAAGGGATTTTGTATACAGACTATAAAATTTTTCAGGAAAATTCATAGGATTTTAAAAAGAGTTCTAAGGAATTTTAGGAACTAAGGGATAAATGTTAAAGGATTTTGAGAAATTTTATTTCATTTTAGTGACTTTTGTGGATTTTTAAAATAGTTGAAAAGAATTTTTCAGACATTTTTATCAATTTCACCAGATTTCAAGACACAATTTTAAGCCTTTTGCTTCCTCATAGAGGAAGCTTTGTGGTGGTGACAAAATCCAGTTTCCTAAAAAAGGTTTTTTTCAACATATTTTAATATCAATATATCTAACATGATGTCCTGAAAAATTGTCCGGATATGTGTGTGTGTGGATGTATGTCACGATCCAGCAATTTCTTGAAAACGCGTAGAGATAAATTGATGAAATTTTGCATAGTTATTTCATTATACACCTAGTTGAATTTCTTACAATGGTTTAACAAAATATTTAATTTTACAAGTTTTATGTACTTTTATAATTTTCTTAAAATTCGTTTTTTCACTATAACTTCTCAAATAATCAAAATTCAAAGACGATGTAAGGAAAACGTAGATTCCTTGTGTCGAAACGAATCGATTGACCTATAATATTAATGCATTTCATTAAAAAATAACAAAGTTATGGTTAATTGTATTTTCAAAAATTAATTTTTCGACTATAACTTTTCAAATAATCAAAATTTTTACTTGACGTAAGGAAAATAAATGTTTCTTGCATCGAGACGAATCGATTGGTCTATAATATTATTTCATTTCATTGAAAAATAACAAAGTTATGGTTTTATTTAATTTTAAAAAATTAGTTTTTCAACTATAACTTCTATAATATTCAAAATTCGAAGCAGACGTAAGGAAAATAAAGGTTCCTTACGTCGAGACGAATCGATTGACCTATAAGATTAATGCATTTCATTGAAAAATAAGGATGTTATGGTTAATTGTATTTTCAAAAATTAATTTTTCGACTATAACTTTTTAAATAATCAAAATTTTGACTTGACATAAGGAAAATAAATGTCCCTTGGATGGAGACGAATCGATTGGTCTATAATATTATTTCATTTCATTGAAAAATAACAAAATTATTGATCTATTTAATTTTGGAAAATTTGCTTTTCAACTATATCTTCTTTAATATTCAAAATTCGAAGCTGACGTAAGGAAAATAAAGGTTCCTTGCGTCGAGACGAATTGATTGACCTATAAGATTAATGCATTTCATTGAAAAATAAGAAAATTGTGCTTTATTGTAATTTTTGAAAATGAATTTTTCGAATATAACTTCTCAAATAATCAAAATTTAATGTTGATGTAAAAAATAATTAATGCTTCCTCTATGAGGAAGCAAATCATATTTGCTTACAGGAAGCAAAGTGCTGATTGAATGAGCACAAAAGTTGATACAACTTCACAGCTAGTTAAGAATGTCACTTTTATGAGATTATAAGTGATTTTTAAGGGATTTCAAGAAATTTCAAGTATTTATAATGAATTTTAATGAATTTCAAAGGAATTCAAAAGATTTCAAAAGATATTCAACAGATTTAAAGACATTTGAAATGATTTTAAGGAAGTTAAAGGAATTTGAAGTGATTTCAAGATCTTTCAAGTAATTTTGATGAATTCTAAGGAATTTCGAAATATTTTAAACGATTTCAAGATGTTTTAAATGATTCTAAGAATTTAGTAAGAATTCTAGAGAATTTATAATTTTTTTTAAAGATTTAAGAAGAATTTAAAAGATTTCAAGGAATTTATCTAAAGTTTCTAGTTATTTAAAATGTTTTTAAAAAGATTATAAAAATGAGATTAAAACTTTAAAAGAAAATTTAACATAAAAAGTTCGAAAACTTTAAAAATTTAAAAAGTTAAAAAGTTAATTTAAAAATCTTTTAAAATTTCAGGATGTTTTTTAATAATGCTAAAAATTTCTTGAAATCCTTTAAAATTCTTTAAAATACCTTATAATTCTAGGACATTTTTAACAATCACTAAATCTCTTGAAAATCCTTAAAATTTTACGAAAATTTTCAAATGCTCTTAAACTTTCTTGAAATCTCTTCAAATTTCTTCAAGTTCGTTAGAATCAGTTAAATTGCTTTGAAATCTTGAGAAATTTCTGAAAAAACATTTTGATAACAATTTTCAACTTTTTTAAAAATCCTTTATTGTTTTTATCCCTTGAAATTCCTTAAAATCACTATAAATCTGTTATAGTGATTACAATCCTTTTATAATTTTCATTTATAAAATATCTGAAAAAACCTTTTGATAACTATTTTCCACTCTTTTTAGAATCCTTTAGTCTTTTTAATCCTTTAAATTTCTTAAAATCACTATAAATCTCTTAAAATCCCTTTATAAATTCTGAAATCTTATGAAATCTCTTAAAATCTCGGGCAACGCCGGATAAGTTTCTGCTATTAAATAACTACAAATTTTAGGTTTTGGAAACTTTGGAAAATTTTTGTTGTTGATATTTTCATTCTAATAAATAAAAAAAAAAAAAAAATCGTCAGAATATAGACGTCTGAAACTTCAATCAAATAGAAAATATGTAATTATAATATTTGTTGAATAAAATAAGGAAATTGAATTTTTCGAATTGAAATTGGATCCAAAACCATTAAAGTCAAAGGTACCTTTTTTTTTTTTATAAAAATCAGATACTTTTGCATTGTGAGCAGCAAAAATAAAAGCCTGATGTTTTTACAAAAACCCAAAATAATTAAAAAATATTCCAAAATTGGAATTCTATTGAATAAAAAAACCAAACTTAATCGTTTCGAATAATCCAATAAAAGGGGGAGGAAGGCAGGTTTTTGACCCACTTTAAATTTGGCAAAAAAAATTCGAAAAAATCCATACAGTATCTACTAATAATAAGAAGTCAATTCCACCCTAAACGGACAACCCTCACCCCCCATTCACCCTGAGCACCCCTTAAAAAATGAAAACTTCACCGCTTCTGTGCAGTGTTTTTTAGGAAAAACCCCAATTAAAAAAAAATCAGGAAAAATACATATATAGGTTTTGGGGGTCGCTGCATTCGAATCCGAGATCCGTTGACCTCCAGCATATCAGATTCAAGGTCATTTGAAGGTCAAACTGCAAAAAATCCGATAAAAAAATCCATAAAAATTCATACATAGGTTTTTGGGGTCGCTGATTTCGAATCCGAGTTCCATTGACCTCCAGCATATCAGATTCAAGGTCATTTGAAGGTCAAACTGCAAAAGTCCGATAAAAAAATCCTGAAAAATACATACATAGGTTTTTAGGGTCGCTGATTTCGAATCCGAGGTTTGTTGACCTCCAGCACATAAGATTCAAGGTCATTTGAGGGTCAAACTGCAAAAAATCCAGAAAAATAATGGGGGGTGACCATTATCCATTTAGGGTGGAATTAACTTCTTATTGTTAGTAGATATTGTATGGATTTTTTCAAATTTTTTGGGTCAAATCTAAAGTGGGCCAAAAACCTGCCTTAGAGACCCTCCCCCTTTATAGAGTGAATAAAATTTCTATTTGTTTTTAATTTGTATGTTTTAATAATTGCATTGAAGAGAATTGAAGCACGATTCCATTTCTGTCCATGTTGAACAGCTGATGAATAAATAAAGAAGCCACGAAACTACTATTTCATTCTATCAGTTATCAGCCATTCTCAGTGTACAAATGATCCACCGGATCTGAGTCAATTATTTATTAACCACAACAGCAAATATACTATACCCATTATAATGATAAATAAAAAACACCTTCAAATTTTTGCTGAAATGGAAAAAATAGAAGAAAAAAAAATTTTTTTTAATTTTGCACTATTGACTGAAAATATGTAAGGTACTGTAGGGATCAAATATTGGAAATAGGGGACATTGGGGGATAATATGGAACATAGGGACCGGTCTGTGTGGCCTGCATCTTTTCCAGAAATGAAAACCGTTTTCCAGTTAATCTTACCGTCATAAAGGTGAATAAACTTGCAGGCGGGACGGTTGCAGAGTTGTCGATTAAAATCTTGGCACACCGGGAGGGTGTCCAGTAACTGAAAGAAAATATGGCAGAATCAATGTAAACTGGGTCCACAACTTGTTTTTCTGGGTATACCCTAACAACACATCTTTTTCACTCTTTCGACTTTCAATCTCAACTTTCTCTCTCTGATTTCAAATCATGTACACGCAGACTCAAAGTTCTTTCATTTTTTCTTTTCCCTTCAGTTCATTCTTTCATTCTTTCCATCTTTCAAAAAACATTTCCAGTTTGTTAGAGCATAATTATGACTTATATCGCATGCTCTATAAAAATGGACCGAGTACGCTTATTAAAGGTAATTACCGCTAAGGACGTTCGAATATTCAACTAAATTATTCTCTCATCATTATTAATCTTTTTTTTATCAATAATTTTCCAAAAGATAAAAAAAGCTAAAAAAAAAAGCTTTTCAAAAAATCAGTCTATATTAGAATTCAAAGAAAGAAGAGATAATGTTATTGAATATTCCTACGACTATTTTGGAGGTAAATTTGCAGTAGAACGCTTTTCATCATTGGGAAGATACCTACATTCTTTTCAAATTTTAAAATATTTCCCTTAAATAGTTCTTGCAAAGAAAATTTGCAATACATTAGTACATTCAGTTTCTTATCGTCGTTGAGGCGTAAAAAGATGGAAACAATAAATTCTGAGAAAAGAAAGCAAAAAAATGGTCTTGTCTCGTGATATGCTTTTTTGTAATATAAAGATTGGTTTTTATACTACTGGCGTTACAGTTTGACAATATTAACGCAATTGAGTGCAAGGAGCGTGCCTATAAAAACAGATTCTTCTCGATTCGCAAATTGTCTCATCGATAGACATTTCCAATTATTATTTATGTAGTATTTATTACACTTGCAGAAATTATGGACATTTATTTCTCAATTAAACAGCCCTTTCTATATTTTAACAGCTGTCAGTTGAGTTTAACATTTGGGAATACTAGTTATCTGAAGCACTGTTAAAACGTTAAACTTTCAAGAAGCACAAGTCATTGGAATGTAAAGCTTCAGCCAGACGTCAGAAGAGCAAAGGTTGGAATTCTAGGTATTGAGAGTTTACAATGCCAAGCGTTTGAATATCGCAAATAGAACCAACTGCCAAGCATTAAGACTGAGGGGCATCAGTCATTGAGATCGAATTATACGCTTTTTGAAAACAGGGCAGTAGGACGTCGAGACGCCAGGTGTCTAAATTAAATAACGAAAACTTTTTAAATTAAATTCAAATCATTCCAGAAATTAAATTAAACTAGTGGCACTAATTAAGTGGCACTTGATCAATTCATCCTTATTAAATTAGAACCATCTGTTTTTGAACAATATTTAAAATTACTTCATTAAGTAGTTTACTTTATATACTCAAACAAAAGTTCTAGGTTATTCCAACCAGAATTTTTTACTGACATTTTACTGGTTTTACAATCTGGTCAATTTAACCAGAATAGCAGAAATTTAGCAGATACCCGTGCAGAAATTTTGATGCGGTTCTGACAGGGTTCTGATCAGTTTTTCCTACCTCTGATGTGGCCCTAACCAGATTAACTGGCAAGGCCCACACAAGGCTTGTAACGTTTTCACAGAATATTGCCCTAATTAAGGAAAACTGGCTAGGGGCTTGTCAGTTACCCACAAAATGTCATAGTTAATAAAACCAGTTTTTCACTTGGGAAAAACTGGTCAATATTCCATCAGGATTAAAAAACTATTCTGCGGAATCATTATTCACGATATTTGATTATTAAACTATTTAATTTTCTGAAAACAAACGTCCTATTATAAAAAAGGGGTATAAATTATATAGAAACAATATAAGTGATTTTGAGAAATTTTTTAAGAATTACAAAACAGTTTAGGAGAGTTTAAATATTTTAGAGTATTAAAAATTTGTTTAAGTATTTGAAGGGATTTTAAATGATATTAAAGAATTTTAAAAGATTTTTAAAAGATATCAAGTGATTTTAAGGAATTTAAGGAGATTTCAAGAAATTCTAAGTGATTCTAGAGAATCTAGAAGGATTTCCAAAGAATGTAAGGATTTTTCAGAGTTGTAACATGATTTAAAAAATTATAAGATATAGTAATTGACTTAACGAGATTTTAGTAGATTTTAAGAGATTTAAAGTGATTTTAAGAAATTTAAAAGGGTTTCAAGAAATTTTAAGTTTCTAGGGAATTTAAAAGGATTTTAAGAGATTTTAAGTGGTTTTATAGAAATTTTAAAGCGATTTCTAAAGATTTCAAGTAATTTTAAGGAATTTCAAGAAATTTCCAGAAATTTCAAGTGATTCTGGGAAATTTAAAAGGATTTTAAGACAATTTCCAAGATTTCAAATATCAAGATTTCAGATATCAAGATTTTCTAAAGGATTTAAGAAGAATTTAAAGCGATATAAATGGATTTCAAGTTATTTTAAAGAATCTTTAAAGAATTCATGGGAGTTCCGAGATTTTAAATTAATTTACTCATTTTGTTAATTTTTTCCAACGGATTTAAATGATATTGAAAATTTGTAAAGAATTGCAAAAGAACTTTCAGGAATTTAAGGATTTTCAAGAATTTTCAAAAGATTTGAAATTGTTTTAGGGAGTTTAAAGATATTTCAAAAGATTTTACAAAATTTCAAGGATATTAAGATTTCCTAAAGGATTTTATGAGATTTTAAGTGATTTTATAGAAATTTTAAAGCGATTTCTGAAGATTTCAAGTAATTTTAAGGAATTTCAAGAAGTTTCCAGAAATTTCAAGTAATTCTGGGAAATTTAAAAGGATTTTAAGATATTTTCCAAGATTTCAAAGATATCAAGATTTCTTAAAGGATTTCAGCTGAATTTAAAGCAATATAAATAGATTTCAAGTTATTTTAAAGAATGTTTAAAGAATTCAGGGGAGTTTCAAGATTTTAAATTAATTTACACATTTTGTTAATTTTTTCAAAGGATTTTAAATGATATTGACAGTTTTTAAAGGATTGTAAAAGAACTTCCAAGAATTTAAGAATTTCCAAGTCATTTCACAAGATTTTAAAGGATTTTAGGGAATTTAAAGATATTTCAAGAGATTTTACAAAATTTCAAAGATATCAAGATTTCCTAAAGGATTATATGAGATTTTAGGTGGTTTTATAGAAAGTTTAAAGCGATTTCTAAAGATTTCAAGTAATTTTAAGGAATTTCAAGAAATTTCAAGAAATTTCAAGTAATTTTAATGAATTTCAAGAAATTTCAAGTGATTCTGGGAAATTTAAAAGGATTTTAAGAGTTTTTCCAAGATTTCAAAAATATCATGATTTCTTAAAGGATTTCAGGAGAATTTAAAGAGATATAAATAGATTTCAAGTTATTTTAAAGAATGTTTAAAGAATTCATGGAAGTTCCAAAATTTTAAATTAATTTACACATTTTGTTAATTTTTTTCAAAGGATTTTAAATGATATTGAAAAATTTTAAAGGATTGTAAAAGAATTTTCAAAAATTTAAGAATTTTCTAGAATTTTCACAAGATTTTAAATGATTTAAATTTAAAGATATTTCAAGAGATTTTACGAAATTTCAAAGATATCAAGATTTCCTAAAGGATTTTAAGAGATTTTAAGTGGTTTTATAGAAAGCTTAAAAGGATTTCGAGAGTTTTGAAGTGATTTAAAAAATTTTTTAAGGAATTCCGAAAGAAAATCAGAATACTTTTTACACTTTCAATTATTTAAAAATATTTGTTAATATTGTAAGGGATTTTTAATGAAATTAGAAAATGTCAAAGGATTTCTGAAGATTTCAAGTGACATTAAGGAATTTCAAAACATTCAAAAAAGTTTTAAAATTTTGAAGTAATTTGGCAATAAAAAACTGTTTCAGTATTCTTAAAAATTTGTCAAACCTCTTAAAATTTATAGAAATTACTAAAAACTTGTAATTTTTTAAAATCCCAATAAATCTCTAATTATTAAAAATTATATGAAAATAATATAATCATAAAATGTAGTTCATTTCGAGATTTAATTATAATTTTCACGAAAACCTGTTTAAAATTCCTAGAAATATATATTTTCCATGTTTGTCAACAATATACAAATTATTAAATTTTCGAATATATAAACGTAATCTTTTATTTTTGCATAAATAATCAAATGTGAAAAATGTTGGGATTGCCCTATTTTTACCCGATGTTTGGTTTTAACGTGAAAAACTCTTCAAAATGATTGCCTCTTTCAATATTAACAAATTGGTATTAATGAGAAATTACTACTGTATCCTTTCCCCATAAATATCCAATAATATTAAAATATTTCTATCGAAATTAGAAATGCCGACCAGGGCCTCGTCAGAACCCTATTTCAAATAGGACTAATTGAATTTCTACACGGGATATTGACTAGAATTTCAAGAGATTTCAAGTCACAAATGAATTAATTTCATAAAGGCTTTAAAGGGTTTTAAAAGATTTTAAATGATTTTAAGAAATTTTAATGGATTTAATTTTTAAAGGTATTTTAAGTAAAGTAGGTAATTAAAAAAAAAGTTTATTAAAAGTGCGCTAATTGGGTAGTTCATTATAATTCATAACATTCTTTATAAAGCTGCGATATAAAAAGAGGAAAAATGCAATTATAAGAGTCACTTTCTATTTTATATCATGGACACCATAAATTGAACAACGGAAAAATTCTGATAGGATTTGGTGCAAGTGTAATAACGCAATTTAATTAATAATCGGAAATTAATTTGCGAATCATGTTTGGAAGCCCTCTTCTCAACGGGCCATATAGCATACCGACTAGAGAGAAAATGTTGATCGTTAATAACGGTCTCTCCCTCTCTTTCTCTCTCTCTCTCTCCCTTTCTCTCTCTTTCTCTCTTCTCTCTTTTTTATCTGTTCATCAATGGAGAAAAACGGCAAAGAAATTAATCAAAACCGGTCGAGCTCTTTGCTGTGCTCGTCTTCCGCCAATCAGCGACGGACATCGAGTTAACAATTGTAAATGTGTGCGTGAAATTGCGTGTGCGTGTACGAACCGTATATGTACTGCCATACGCACTGCATTTTCGATTGGCGGGGACGAAAGTGAATAATTCGCAAAATATAACAAGAAACCAAATAAATAAATAAATAAATAAATAAATAAATAGATAAATAAATAAATAAAAAGTGAAATCGAAAGCTGAAAATATCAATGACACAGCGAACGAGTAATAATAATAATAATATAAAAAAGCCGTATACGAATGCATTAATCAGCGTGCGCGAAATAAGATAAATTTCTCTACTCGTTTTTAGTATAAATTTTAACTTTGAACTTGATTTATTTTATATTGTATATTTTTATGTAGATGCACACGTACACGGATAGTGTGTATATGTGTGCGAAAAAAAAACCGAGGATAAGAAATATAACAAGGGTGATAATAATGATAATGATAAATACGATAATGCAGCAAATATAGGAATAAATAACATCGAACTCCGGAGGTGGTATCGATCGTGTTAGCAAAAAGTTAGATCAAAGCGTTAACAACCTACCAGACAGAGATTAAAAAAATAGAGAAAGTTTCATCGCGCAAAAGTATACCATAGGCTCACCATAGAAGCGTGCAAATATGTATGGAAAAAATCAGAATCACGTAAAAAAGTAACTTGGAAATCTTGGTTACAATCTTCTGATTCCGCCTTGCCGGAAGCGTTTTTTTTTTGTGTGAGATGATTCTTTTGATAATAATCATAATCATAATCATAAGTAATTCTTGCACTTGCGTAAGAGATAATTTGCTACAAACACAGAGTCTGGTCATGCAAATAATGGCCCGGGAGAAGGGGGTCGGTGCTTGGGTGATGTTACCGTAATAAATGGTATAATATAATAATATAATAGTAATAGTAATAATAATGGTAATAATAATAATAATAATAATAATAATATAGTTATTTATTTATTTATAATAATCTATAAAAGACAAAATATGAGTAAAAGACGTAATAATAAATTTTTCAGGAATGCACCATGCGACGTGAAAACAGAGACGAATCGGATGTATCCGTTTTATTGTAGCGAACATAAATCATTCTGATATGATACGGTGTTACTGGATCGATTCGTCTATCACCCAAGCATTTTAATGTCGCCGAATGTCGACCGTCGCCGATTGCTTTGCTCATGTGGTTTCGACTGAAACACACACATCCACTCACTACTAAAGCTACGAAAAAAGGTGGACCACACGAACAAACCAATCGGCGGCCACGAGTCAGCGATCATTGGCGATTTAATTGTACATGTAATAATCAATAAGTACGTATATGTATATAGGTACTGGGAAATCGTAAGCTTTCAAAAGTAATGTATTCTACTGCAAATAAGTTCAACACTAGGTCAACTGCGACTCCGCAACCATAACAATAGCGTCGTATTTTAGAAAGCTCGTGCTCAGCATCGACGTTTTATTATGAACGTCTTGTGAAAATATATCCATAACCGGCAAATGATGTTAACAATTATTATCGTAATAAAAAAAAAAAAAAAAAAAAATAGAGAAGAAAATGAGCCTTTTTCAAATGAAGAGAGGCTTTTTGTCGCGAAGGCAGAAGGTCAAGGCCAGGCTCGCTAGAAATCTAATATATTATTGTTTTACACGCTTTCCTTCCTTGTGATTTCTATTTTCATTTCTTTTCATTGTTATTTTTATTTTTTTCCAATTTTTTCTTTTTGCGGGGCCCATGGAAATGCCCCAAATTTTGTTTTTGGGACGACTGAAAACTCCCGAAAAATAAAATTCCCGACACTGTAAAATTTCCGATATTAAAAAATTCACGAAATTAAAAATTCCCGACACTGTAAAATTCCCGAGGGAAAAGGAACGACTGAAAATTATCGAAAAATAAAATTCCCGACACTGTAAAATTCCCGAATAAATAATTACCTAAAAATAAAATTCCCGACATTATAAAATTACCGACAATATCAAATTCCCGACATTTTAAAATTCCTGACACTAGAAAATTTCCGACAGTTTATAAAATTCCCGAAATTAAAAACTCCCGACACTGGAAAATTCCCGACGGAAAATTGTCGATAATATAAAATTCCCAACTCTGTAAAATTCTCGAAAAAAATTATTTTAATAAATAAATAATTTAAATAATAATTTTTAAAAATTGTTTTTATTATTACAATTTTTAAAAATTATTATTTAAATTATTTATTTATTTATTTATTAAAATACTTTTTTTCGGAAATCTTCCAGTGTCGGGAATATTCTAGTATCGGGAATTTTACAGAGTTGGGAATTTTATATTTTCGTCAATTTTCCGTCGGCAATTTTTAATTTCGGGAGTTTTATAAACTGTCGGAAATTTTTTAGATTCCGGAATTTTAAAGTGCCGGGAATTTGATATTGTCGGTAATTTTATAATGTCGAGAATTTTCTTTTTCGATAATTATTTATTCGGGTATTTTACAGTATAGGGAATTTTGTTTTTCAGGAATTTTCAGTCGTCCCAATTATCCGTCGGGAATTTTTTATTTCGGGAATTTTATAATCTGTCGGCAATTTTATAATGTCGGGAATTTTATTTTTCAGCAATTATTTATTCGGGAATTTTACAGTATCGAGAATTTTATTTTTCAGGAATTTTCAGTCGTCCCCTATTTTTCATAAAATTTATTTTACATAAACTCATTTCATCTAATAATAATGTGCTGTAATTTTTATGTTTCCTAAATTCAATTTCCCATAATTTTTATTTTTCCGAATTATTATTTTCCATAATTTTTATTTTGCCTAAAAATTATTTACCCTAATTTTTATTTTTCCGAATTATTGTTTAACATAATTTTTATTTTTCCTAACAATTATTTTTCATAATTTTAATTTTTCCGAAATTCTATTTGTCATCATTTTCATTTATCCTAATGTTCGTTTGACATAATTTTCTTTCTTCCGAAAAAACCGCGAGGTCGAGTAAAAAAATATCATATTGTGCAAAATCCAGAAAAAAGTATTTTTAATTATATAATAATTTGTAGTTTTTAATATTATACAGGTACTAAAGGAACAATATTTGCGATAATAAATTATAAAAATAACAACATAGTTTTTATTTATATTCATAAAATGATCATTTCATTATAGTCCCGGGCCCTGTAAATCTCTAATCCGCCCCTGACCATCTGTCAAACTCCAAGTCACTGAAACTCCAAGTAACGGAAATTTTAATTTTCTGAAAATGTCCGACATTTTGATTGGCTGAATAATGCCGCGAAATTCAAATCAGCCAATCAAAACGTCGGACGCCATTTTCAGACAAATTAAATTTCTGTTACTTGGAGTTTCAGTGACTTGGAGATTATGACAGATGGTGTTTCAATGAAATGAACTGTAGGTTAGGTGTTTATTCGGAAGAAAGAAAATTATGTCAAACGAACATTAGGATATATGAAAATTATGACAAATAGCATTTCGGAAAAATTAAAATTATAAAAAATAATTGTTGGGAAAAATAAAAATTAGGGCAAATAATTTTTAGGCAAAATAAAAATTGTGGAAAATAATAATTCGGAAAAATAAAAATTATTAGATGAAATGAGTTTATGTAAAATAAATTTTATGAAAAACAGAATTTGGAGCATTTTCATGCGCCCCCTTTTTGCTTTTCATCAAACACGATTTTGGAAGCTGCACGTGTGCTTCAAAGCTTCAAATGCAAGCGGATGTGATTCTATGATCTTTTGCACCCTATACTGTTGTATGAAAATTCAAGGCCTAAAATGTTTTTTGTCGATCCACACACTTTTTTATATTTCCTCCCACCTCCCATGCACAACACATACAAAAAGAGAAGGCAATACATTAAAAGAATATTTTTAAAATAGAATCTCTAGAAATCCCTTAAAATCTCTTGAAATCCCGTGAAATTATTCCAAATATTTTTAAAACGTTAACAATCCCTCGAAAAATATAAAATTTCCAAATTTTGAATGACATAATGTTATAGTTATTAGAGAATTATAATTAGAGAAGAATTTAGAGAAGGAATTTATTATATTATTATAGAGAATTTATTATAGAGAATTTGAAGGAATTTTGAATTTTTTTGGAGATTTTTGTTTTATTACGAGTTTTGGGGATGAAATTAAGATGTCCTCCGGTGACGATATGGGGATGAAACTTTTTTTGATATCACAGTTTATCATTTGCTAGTAATATTTGGAAAGAAATCTGACAACAGAGTATTTAGAGGGAACTTGGAAATTTTTTTTTAGAATTTTGTTTGTAAAGTCCGAAGTTTGTAAAAACACATTTGAGTAAAAAATGCAATTTGTTTTCCATTTATTGTATTTTTTTATAGCCATTTAAGGGATAGAAAATGATTTATAATGAATTTAAAAAAAATTTGGATTTTCATTTTTTCATTGAAGATACATTAATTTTTAATTGCACACTTTTTCATTTAGGACGAAAAACTTTGAAATCATGATGGTACAAAGTGTTTCGTATTTCAGAACATTTTAGGCCCTGTGAAGACTCGAGAGGATTGAGTGAGAAAATAATGTCTCATGCCACGACACGTTACTTTAATTACTTGTTTTTCAAAAATTTTTCATTGGAATCTGTATTTTTCAAATAAATAACCTACTGAGAATATTAACTTTCGACTTCACGAAAGGATTCCAAGAATAAAATTTTGTAATAAAATTGCTTTACAATAACAGAAATTGGTTTTTATATAAGAGCAAATTTAATAAATAGTACCAATAAAGACTCTTCTACTTCTATACTGAAAACCCACTAGTAACCATAGCAACTTTTTCAATTGTTTTCTTCAATACTCAAAGGATTGGTCAATTCCAAGAAAGTCACTCAGTGGGTCGATCCATTGGAAATCTATGAATCCCGTGAGCGTGATATAAAACAATTTCAAAAGTTAGGAATTCTACTCTCAGGCAAGTTTCGTAACTGAGGAATCTCCGGGTAACTTTTGAATCCGGAACACAAGATGTCATTAGTTATCCTTACAAGTTTGTCCCGACATCAAAATTCGATCTCATCATTTTACTTAACAAATACTATAATTAAATATTTTTTAGCTCTAAAGCGCTCTTGTTTTTGAAGTTTGCCTACAGAGCAAAAAAATATCTAATTACATATAATATTTGGTGAGTAACATTAAGAATTCGAATTTTGAGATTAGAAGTGGAATTCAACACCCTTAATATAAAACTATTGAAAAATTACTGGTGAAAGAAAAAAATTCTATCTAGATAGGTATTGAAAATTCATTTCAGAATTTCTAAGTAGAAGGAGATTTTTTCCACCAACAAGCATCAGATTCCACGTATATAAGTCACTGAAGCATTGTTAATTAACCAGCTTGTTGATTTAATGCTCTTGTTAGTAAAACTATTTTGAGTTCGAGGAGAGGTATTTATTAACAATATAGAAAATAGAATTACCTAGGAATTTACTTGATCATAATACTGTACTCTAAAACAAAATACACATTTACAAGAGATTTTAGCTAAAATAAAAAAATAAAATTGATTCTCTGGATTTTAAGAGAGATTACAATTTTATTTATTTGAAATAGTTAACACACCACTTGATTGTTAATTTTACTATAGCCCAATATCCTGAACATGAGAATGGCTTTAGCTTCTGAACTAAAATATGTAACATCAGGGTTATTCCCTTATTCCCTTATTATTCCCTTTCTGTGAAAAATTTCTGTGAAATAAATTGTGGTTTATAGTCAAAGCTAATTTTCTCAGTAGGTACAAATCCTTCAAAGCAGACAATTAATTTCTAAGAACTTTATTAACGTGTCAATAGAAAAGCGACTAAAACAGTGACATGTTACGTAAAGTGGCAATACGACAATTCGAGTAGCTATTCACTTTAATTTTAACAAGTTTTAGACAATATAATCAAACATTTAAATCTTTTTTACATTGTAATGGTTTCAACCAGTTGTTACCAGAATTTCTCACTAAAACTGACAACCACTTAATTTGGCATTTTCCAAACAGTTGGAACGACGAAATTAGAAAATTATCAAAATTGCCAAATTTTTGCAATATTACCGAATATTCCCAAAATTTGAATTTGCTGAATTATAAAATTTCCGAAAAATATTTTAATACCCAAAAATCAAAACGTTTTTTGTTCCACATTCGGGGTTTTGGTTTTTCAACAAAAAGATATTGTCCCGAACAACTAAGTTCAACATAAATTGGGTTGAAGTTTCAGACGTCTAGTCTCACGATTTTTTATTTTTACATTCATTGTAAATAAAAATATTTTTAAAATTGTTTCCAAAGTTTCCAAAACCCTAAATTTTTATTTATTTACTGGCAGAAATTTACCCAGCTTTTTCCGGGATTTTAAGAGATATCTTAAAATTTAAAGGAATTTTGATTGCAAAAGATGTTAAATGATTTTAAGGACTTTTTCAGGATTGAAAGGATTTTTTTTTAAATTGGGATTTCCAGAAATGTCTATCGCGGATCTTATGAATTTTACGTGATTTTCAGTTATTTAAGGGACTTCAAATTTTAAAACATTTCATTTTTTAAGACAATTTTTTCAGCTTTTCTAGGATTTTGAAGAAGTTTAATGAGATTTTATCAAATTTTAAGGGATTTCACAAAATTTTACGCCATTTTGGGGATTTTATAAAATAACTTTACAATATTTCGTGGGATTTTAAGTAATTTTAAGGGATTTAACAATGTTTTATTGGACAATAAGTAATTTTAAGGACTTTTAAGAGCTTTCAAAGGATTTTACAAGATTTCAAGATATTTCAAGAGATTTTACAGATGATTTTAAAGATTTTAAAGAATTTCAAGTAATTTAAAAATATTTTAAGGGATTTCATTTGATTTCGTCTAAATTAGAATCAATACCTTAAAATTTTTTTCAATTACTTAAAATATCTCGAAATCTCTTGAAAATTCTTAAACTCACTTGAATCCTTTTAAAATCAATTGAAATTTCTTACTCTGACTTGTCATCTCTTGAAATTCCTTGAAATTCCTTAGTCACTTAAAATCTGACGAAATCCCTTTAAATGTCTTGAAATCTTGTGAAATCTACATAAAAATCTGTAATATCCCCTTAATAACTCTTCAAACTCTTTTAAAAATATCTTCAAATCTTGTGAAAACACTTAAATATCTTTAAACTATTTTGAACTTTTTTCAAAATTCTTTGAAGTTGATTAAGGGTGTTGGAGTCAAGTTCTAATCTAAAAATTCGATTTCTTCAATTTACTCAACAAATATTAAATTTGAAATTTTTTCCCTCTGTCGAATTAATCAATTTTTAACTAGAATTATGCATACAGAGGGAAAAAATATTTAGTTCAAATAATTTTTAAGTAAAATGAAAATATTTAATTTTAGAGTTGGATTTATGCAAAAAGTATGGAAACTAAATATTTTCGTTGAGCAAAATGAAGAATGGAATTTTGAGCTTAACACTTGGGTCCAACGCCCTTAAAATCTCTTGAAATCCCTTCAAATTCCAGGAAATTTCTTTAAATCAAATTAAATTCCTTAAAATATCTTGAAATTCCCTAAAATCACTTAAAATCTATCTCCGGGTAAATTTCAGCTTGTAAATAAATAAAAACAAAAAATGTTTTTTGAAACCCTTTTTAATATTCTTAATCTAATAAATATAAAAAATAAGAAAATAAATAAACTTCGTCACACTAGACGTCAGAAACTTCAATCCGATCCGGGTAAATTTCCACTAGGAAATAAATAAAAATAAAAAAATGTTTTTTCGAACTCTTTTTGATATTCTTACTCTAATAAATATAAAAAATAAAAAAATAATAAAAAAAACTTCGTCCAACTAGACGTCTGAAATTTCAATCCAATAAATAGGACAACAAAATTAATTTAACGTGTTCTAAAAATTTACTCGTTTAAGGGTGTTGGAGCCAAGTTCTAATCTAAAAATTCGATTTCTTCATTTTACTCAACAAATATTAAATTTGTAATTTTTTCCCTCTGTACAATTAATCAATTTTTAACTGGAATTATACATACAGAGCTAGAAAATATCTAATTCAAATATTTTTCAACTAAAATAAAAATGTTCAATTTTGAAGTTAGATTTTGAATTCTTCGTTTTATGTAAAAAGTATCGAAAATAAATATTTTTTCGCTCTGTACACAGTCGTATATTTAAAAAAAGATTAGTACTACAGAGCGAAAAAATATTTATCTATAATTTTCGTTGAGTAAAATGGAGAATTGAATTTTGAGCTTAACATTTGGGTCCAACGCCCTTAATCGTTCATATTAGAGTGAATAGCTTTTCGTAAAAATCTTTTTAAACTGGAGAAGCGTGCTTGGCTCTTTCTTCGTGGATAAGTCTTGAGTGAGGATCACTTGTAGAGCATAATAATTAGAAGACTATTCGTCACGATAACAACAACTAGTTATTATCATCGTAGCAAACGTAAAATAATTACATTCATAATCGTATAATAACAATAACAGTAATAGTAATAATAACAATAACAATAATAATAATAACAATAATAATAATAATAATAGTAATAATAATAATAGACAAACACCAGGTAAGGCAGTGGTTATTCGCAGTTATAGTTGCGGTGAGCAGTCGTGAGGGAGATACCCCCAAAAGCTACGTGTTAGCCAAGGCCCTTGAAGAAGAATGCAAAGAATTATTAAAAACCAGTGGCGTAGATAGCTTTTTTCGATGGGGGGGATATGACTAGGTAAAAAATTCATAAATCTTTTTTCTCAAGTTTCTAACGTGATATTAAAAAACTCATGGGGGGGATTGAACCCCCTTGATTCCCCCCCCCTATCTACGCCACTATTAAAAACAACGATAAACTGAACCTTTTGAGTAAAAATTCCTAATTGAAAAAAGTCGTTCTTTCATTCTTCGAATCCTTCTTGGGCCTTGAAGGTTAGCGGCATTAAGGTTTCGATCCAGCATTAAGGTCTCGAATCGTGCCAAGAAAATTCAAGTTGTCGAAAGATCCAGGCAATGAGAAAGCATCTGGTTTTTTTTGGTAACTGACGTAGATTCGAGGGCCCTTAATGCGGAATTGCAACCGGATAAAAACTGGTTACAATAATGAGTCTACCTGTCCGCAGCTGTCTGTGTAGACGACACAGTGAGCGTTTTGGGGGACCACGTGGGTCCCGACAGTGGCTAAGGCTGCTAAGGCGATCCACATGCAGCAAACGAGGCAGTGTTCGTACGGTTTTTGTTTTTCCATTACCATTTCGGTCGAGTTCAGTACGAAACGCACCGAAAACCAAAGGCGGCACGGTTTTACATAGCCTCAGATCACCCAGGTACATGTCCGAAGGAGTTTTCGAAACAAGGCACTCGATGGATCAACATGGATTGCGAAATGTTCCTACCAAATTGTCACGGGGTGCGTTTTACCGTACGATGTTTTCATTAGATTTTGTCCAAAACAGATTTTTCAACCAGGAATATATACCATAAAAGAAACCATTAATAATACACAAATAATTCATAAGATGTAAACAATAAATTATAGAGGCGTTCAAAGGCAGATGTGTCCACCAATTTTTTTTTTTAATTTTCAACAAATATTTCGTAAAGCAAAATTTTTTATTTTCAACCATGTACCAGGGTGTGCATTTTTTCTCCACGAGTGATGAGCGGGCATGGCAATAATGCGGCGGCAGTGCACACATACCAAGCCAGCATTTCAAAATATATCCAAGTAGGTATCCAAATACGTCGATAAGTTGAAATCAATCGATGTCACAATATGCATTTTTTTCAGAATCATTTGATATTATCAAATCACCAATTAAAATTTGTTTATCGTATTTTGCAATATTATTTTTCAAAATAAATTCAGGTAGATCCGGTGAGGGTTTTTTTTCAAAAGTGGAACGTAAATAATATTTTTAAGCATATTTGATTTGGAAGTGAAAATATTTGAGGTGAAGACGAGGGGTAGTTGAGTCGCGATGAATAAAATTTTGATTTCATGATATTTGGTTGTTGATATTAGAGATATTGATATTTTTGGATATTAGAGAAGGTAGACAATCGCCACACGATAGTAAATTTGTAGAGAAAGTTTATCATCATAGGTAGGTATTTGTTCAGATTGTTACCAGTTCGGGATAAGTTTCGGGATCAAGGCTCGTGCGTGACAGGGATTCATTGGGATTGAGGAGTAAGCGTTGCAGTGTTCGGACAGTTTTCATTCATTCGGTTCAAAGTCGTGCGGCGTCCAGGCGAAGTCAAGCATGAAACAGAAATTTCAAAGAAAGATAATGAAAGAACATGAGTTACATGCAGTCGTGCTGGACAGTTTAATTTCCTTCAAAACTCTCAATCAAGTCCCATTCAACTGTATTTTTAAGGTTCAAGTTATTAAACTTTTCAATTAATAAGCGGTCGCAAATAAAGAAAAACTCCCTCGTTCTAAAAATTGAGTTGAAATTTGAGACGTTTAATCAGACGATTTTTTTCACATTTATTGGAATAAAATTATCAAACACAAATTTTTAAAGTTACTAAAACCGAACATTTGTATTTAATTACTAACAGAAATTTCCAGATATTTTAAGTGATTTTGTAAAGATATTCTAAAACTGTTTTCGAACTTTTTAAATTCAATTTTTTCTCAAATTATTCAATCAATTTTTTAAACTTTTAAAAAACATTTAAATTACTAGAAAATTTGATTAAAACCTTTAAAATCTTTTTAATTCTTTTCAAATCCTTAGAAATAAGCTTGAAAATACAGACGAATTTTTTTTCTCGAAAGAGTCTCACTGCAAAAATTGTTTTATTTCAAATAATTTATTTACTGAAATATAAATTATAGGATATAATTATAATTATAATTATATAATATAATATATAATATAATTACAATATTGTTTTTGCAAACAATATTTGATGAAAGAAAATTCGTCTGAGTAGACGTCTGAAACTTCAATAATTCTTTCCCTTTTACGAACTTTATTTAGAGACTTTAAAATGTTATTTTTTAGTACAAGGGATTTTTAATTTCGCAATTTGATTTTTAACATTTAAATTTGACCCATCCTAGTATACACAGTAAACTTTTTTCTTCATCCGACAAATCCAATAAAAAATTTCTTAATCAGTCTTTTAAATTCCAATATTGAAAATAATGTAAAAAATATTTGATTCAGACGAGGAAATAATTATGTTTTTTTAAACAACACAAACATTGTGGCATGAATAGATTTTTCTTAGTGAAGCATGCAAAAATAGTAAATATAATAGTAAATTAGTAAAAATAACGAAATATAATTAGTGAGATTCCCAATCCAGGAGAAATAATCTTATTTAAAAAAAAAGTAAGTTTGTTTCATTCTCAATTTTGTTATTCATGCAATGATTTAAAGTGTTAGAAAATGCGTATTTTTGTAAATAATGTGTGTGTGTGTGTGTGTGTTTGTGTGCAGATAATCAGTGTGTAAATTTTAGTAAATTTTATTTACTAAGATTCTACATTAACAGAGAATAAAAATTAAAGAATAATAAATAAAAAATAAATTTTGCGAGATTAGTCTGTCTTTTCAACGAATTTTATATAAGAATCGATAGAAATAATAAATAAGAGTATATTAAAAATACTTTAGCTAATGTAAAAATACATTTTTATAAAATATAATATATTTTTACTAAAAATATATTATCTTAATTTAGCTGAAGTTTCAGACGTCTAGTCTGACGATTTTTTATTTTTATATTCAATGGAATAAAAATATTTTTAAAAAATGTTTCCACGGTTTCAAAAGCCCAAAATTTTTATTTATTGACTGGCAGAAATTTACCTAACGTTGTCTGGAATTTTAAGAGCTTTCTTAAAATTTAAAGGAATTTTAAAGAGACTTTAAAGGCGGATTGCAAAAGGTTTTAAGTAATTGAGGACTTTTTCAGAATTTCAAGGATTTTTTTTTTCAAATTTTGGGATTTCCAGAAATATTGAAGGATCTTATGTGATTTCGTGTAATTTTCAGGAATTTTAGAAACTTCAAGAAATTTAAAGCACTTTAAGAGCTTTCAAGAGATTTTACGAGATTTCAAGAAATTTCAAGAGATTTTAATAAACTCCATGGAATTTTGAAATATTTCGAACGATTTTAAGAAATTTAAAGAAGATTTAAAAAATTTCAAATAATTTAAAAGTATTTCATGGGATTTCATTTTATTTCGTTTATATTATAATCAATTCCTTGAAATTCCTTAGTCACTTAAAATCTGATGAAATCTCTTAAAATGTCTTGAAATCTTATGAAATCTTGTGAAAACTCTTGAATATCCTTAAATCATTTTAAACGCTTTTGAAAATCCTTTGGTTGCTTAAAAACTCTTGAAATCTCTTAAAATTCTTTAAAGTTCCTTACAATTAAGTGAAATTCCTTAAAATATCTCGGAATTCCTTTGTCACTTAAAATTTCTTAAAATCCTAAGCAATTCCGAGTAAATTTCTGCTAGTAAATAAATAAAAAAAAATATTCTTTAGAACTCTTTTATTTTGATATTCTTAATCCAATAAATATAAAAAAATAACAAAAATAAAAAAAAATAAAAAAACTTCGTCAGATTAGACGTCTGAAACTTCAACCTAATATTATGTTAAAGAATTATTTTAAAAATTCAAATGTATTAAATAGTAAGCAATATAAATAATCTTAAACATTCGCTCAAATTGTACATCTTAAAAATGAATATAAACAAGTGAGAATAAAAATATAATTTCCTCTCTAAGCTGTGATATAAAAATACTCCAAAAAAAATATTTGAATAAATAAAGGATTCTAAAAAGCAAAATACAGTTTAAGTCTATGAAAGTAGATAGAATACGATAGAAGTAATACAATGTTTCTGCTTAGACTAATACAAATAACAGAAGCGGTTTAGCGAAGGAATTAATGCATACATAGGAAAGGTGAATTCGTTGTTGGGTTGAAGTTTTAGACGTCTAGTTTAACGATTGTTGTCTGGGATTTTAAGAGATTTATTAGAATTTAAAGGAATTTTAAAGAGATTTTAAATGATTGCAAAAGATTTAGAATGATTTTAAGGACTTTCAGAATTTCAAGGATTTTTTTTTAATTATAATTTCCAGAAATATTAAGGGATCTTATGAGATTCCATATGATTTTAAGTAATTTTAAGAATCTTAAGAGCTTTCAAGGGATTTCAAGAGATTTCAAGATATTTCAAGAGATTTTAGTGAACTCTACGAAATTTTGAAAATTGCAAATATTTTAAGGGATTTAATTTGATTTCGTCTAAATTAGAGTCAATTCCTTGAAAGTTATTAAATTCACTTAAAATGTCTCGAAATCTCTTGAAAATCTCTGAACTCTCTTGATTTCTTTTGAAATCAATTTAAATTCCTTACATCCACTTTTCATCAATTGAAATCTCTCAAAATCCCTTGAAATTCCTTTGTCACTTAAATCTCTTAAAATCCCGGGCAACTCCGGGTAAACTTCTGCTAATAAATAAATAAAAATAAAAAATGTTTTCTGGAACTCAATTCTTAATGTAATAAATATAAAAAATAAAAAGATAAAAAAAACTTCGTCAGACTAGACGTTTGAAACTTCAACCCAATGAATTCGTTCATTAATAATAAAAGCATTTAAACCTTATTATGAAGTAGCAGATATTGCAAGGAAGGTATTTTATCATCCAAGTTTCAGGATTTTGTTAGAAAATGGAAAGAAGGAATAATACCCGAATGGTTCAACTTATTCAATAAACTGAACAATATTCTAGAAATTATACAAAAAATTTAGGAACTCTAGTTTTAAAAAATAAAGCTTTTATTTTTATATAAAATGAATTGGACGATTGTCTGCATCTTTTTTATTTTTCTGAGATTTGGTTTTCATGCAAAGTTTGGATTTTTGTATCGTTTCCTAAATCGACGATTGGTATCCTTGATATAAGATACCCCGCCCTTCCCTTTTCCTCCGAGCTTCGAGACTTTGCTCTTTGAAACACTATAATTCGATGTGGCGATTGCTGAAACTGGGGAGAAGGTATTGACGCGATTGAACCTGAAACTCTTTTCAGATATCGTACGTGGTGCGCTACTCAAGCGCAGGAAAGCTTTCGAGAGGATTAAGAAGAGCAGGAAATATAGCTTGACATCGTCATAGGAAAAGCTGGAAAGGTTATCGATGTACGTACGTCTGTATTTCAGTTGTAGTGGTTTCGGTCATACTGAAAGCAGCTAGCATCTACGATATTTATTATAGATTATCAAGGACCCTGTGCTTGGCTTTTCAACGTGCTTCTCAACCAAAAAAATCCTCACACAATCTTCCAATTTTAGGAGAAAAACTGATATCCCGAAATTCCATGAAACAAAACTTCTAGAATCAAGAGATCTTCAGAATAGGAATAATTATAATTAGAATAATTATTCTACTACTTAAAAAGAGGAAAGCTTCACTACAAGCAGAGTAAATTCCTTATTTACAGAATTACTAAAACCAGAAATGCCTTCTTTATTTTGCGAACTGTTTTTACAATAGTTCAAAAAATAGAGAAGAATCCAAAAACGAATATAAGTCTAAGCGGTACACTTAAATTTTGCTCACTATCTTAAAAAAGCATCAAATTATAATACATCAATTCTCAATTCAATTATCAGTTATCAATTTCTGTTTGTGATAATTTTTAAAAATTTTATCTTGAAGTATCTTAAACTTCAATAAGTTTATTTTAGTTTCAAAAAGAATCCTATCATTGCTTCTATAAACTGGAAGTCTCGAAGTGAGTAATATTACCATAAATTATTACAATCTTTTGAAATTCCTTAAAAAAAGCATCTAGTAATTTTAACCAGATCTTTTTTTTGAGTGGGATTTATAGAAACAGTTTCGATATAATTGCAACCTCTTTTTTAAGACATCGGAATTGAGCAAAATTTTCAATATTGACCGAGTGCCGGTTGGACTATAACTAAGGAATTCATGTAGAATGAAATGTAGAGAATAAAATATTGGAGTGAGGATTTTGTGGCAGAGGCACGATGTCTGATAGTAGTTGTACTAATTTATAAATATTATAAAATAAAATGAGATTGATTTGAAGTATCGTTTGTTTTTATTTAATACTACCTTCTATCTTATTTAAGTTTTAACATTAGTTTAACTATACTTTAACATTACTT
>CAJFCO010018424.1:79054-97768 GCA_904066015.1 Synergus gifuensis | reverse complement strand
AAGTAATGTTAAAGTATAGTTAAACTAATGTTAAAACTTAAATAAGACGGAAGGTAGTATTAAATAAAAACAGAACCTTTCTCGACGGATAAGTGGTCCCATATCGGCCTAGTACAACTACTTCTGATGAAGTGAAGAAATAATTTAGAATAGGAAGACACAAGAGGAAATGAAATCTGTCTAGTTGCTCTTGAATGAATAGATCATAAATCCGAATAGAAATAGTGCTTGGAGAGAAAAAGAGGCGGACAATAAAAAAAAACAATAGAAATCGCAAGCACCTGGTCAAAATAATAATCTCCGAGGATGTATAATCAAACTTTGGGAAGCAGGAAGCAAGGCTAAAGGCCGTGAGCATAATGGACGCCATAATATAAATGAGTATATACGAAGTATAATATATAGATAATAATTATTATATATACTGGGATTAGCTGATATGGAAGGATATTTTTTTCTGGTTTGATAGAAAAAGAGATGAAATAAGAAGAAGCATTAATAAAACAAATATTCATGCATTTTTCAAGCATTATTATTACAAATACTGGCTGACTCCTGACAAAACCCCGCGAGCGTGCATGCGCAAAATCGCATTCGACCTGAAGAGACTCGTTCGACTCTCGTAGTAGGTGATCTACTAGAAAAGGTCAGACACAGAGATCTACAAAATCTCATAAGACTAATGTACAACGATTTTCGTTACTAAGCCAATGGGCTACGTGCGCACCTAATTAATACAAGGTGAAGTAATTAGCGGGTTAAATCGGCACGAATGCGCGAAGCTTTGCATTTGCATTCCCGGGGACGCACGAATATAGCGTATTCGAAATGTATATATAGTATATAGTATATAGTATATAGATATTATACATATATGCATAAGTCCGTGTACGTGTTGGTGTTTTTCTTGTGTGGACGTGCGTGTCTCTACGCGCGCGCTAATTGATTTTTTTTTTGTTATTAATTACTACGTACACGAAATATTTTTAGATAGTACATTACACAATAATAAATACTATCTGTACCCACGTGTATCTTTCTTCAACGGGGTGCTCTACCTTCCAAGTTTTCATTTTTTTATTTAAAAAGGCATTTTCTAACAAGGAGCAACGATTTTTCTATAATAATTATAGGTTTATTGCACGTAAATCGATTGTAATAAAACTTATAGAGTATTTTTTTTTTCTTTGAAGATACGTAGTGTATTTTTTAAATATTTCACGACACTGTCCAATTTCTGAATTGGAAAAAAGCCGAATGTTTATAGAATATTACCGAAATAGTAAATTCCCCATAATATAAAATTTCCGAATCTAAACAATTAAAAAACATTTTTGATAAAATATTATTTTTATTTTTAGTTATTACACCTCCCCTTTTTGGTACAAAAAATTCCGCTTCATCAATAAATCTTTCACGTAAAACTTGAATCAAAAAGTAATAAATATTAATAAAATAATAATAATAATAATAATAATAATAATAATAATAATGAAATAAATCAAAAATTTATTTAAGAAATGACTACTGAACAAAATGTTTTATAAAAAACTATACTACATTCAAAATGTTTTATAAAAAAAAAACTTACAATTACCGAAACTTTCTAAAAATAAAATAGTTAAATATTTTGGAAGGGAGGCACCCCGTAAAAATGCGTGTACATGTATATTGTATCTGTATAATAGTCCGGCCTGCGTGAATTTTGATGTCATTAACTACTTTACTTTCCTTCGAAATATACTTCGCGGAGGCCTTCTGTACCTATATATATATATAGCTCTTTTCAAATCTCTCGCTTTAGACAAAAATGTGATATACACACGTACACTGTAAAAAATGAGAAATAACCCAACAAAAAAATAAGTTAAAAACACATTATAATCAGGGCGTCTACTCAAATCTTGAAAAAAATTCATTGATAATTCCAGGGTTTTTTTTCAGATACCTCAAGATCTTTCCAGCTATAATTTTTCATAATATTTCTAATCTAGATCTCAAGAAACTTTTATAAATATACAAATAGAATAGAAATAACATTAATTAGTGAATATAGATACTAGAAAAGTACACAGATATTTTTATGTAATTTAAACAAATATTTAAAGATTTTTGAATTAAGCTCAAAGTAAAATCTTCATCTTAAGGTACCCTCGGAAAAGTTCTCTAATTTATCAAAAAATTCCCTGCTTACAGATTTTAAAATTTTCAACTTTTAATAATTTAATTTTAATTTAAAATTTTCAAATCATAATTTTTCAGTGTAGGTGCATTTAGCTCATTCTTTGCGAAATCACTAGAACCATGAACCCAATCCGACTTAAATTCGCTTTAGAAAAAAAGTACTTTTAATGATTGATGAAAAACTGTATTTAAAAATGGAAGTATGCTTGAAAAATAGCATTGCTGAACGAGAATAAATAAATCGAATTTAAATCGTGAATGAGTCACATTGATTTCGTCAGGAACAAGCCTTGTATTCTTAAAATTTGTTTTCTTCCTCTAATGAACCAATATTTTTATATACATATATAGGTATTGTTAATAAAGTACGTTTTTCGTTGCATACAATTTTTATGCAACCTTTCAATTATATTGCATTGCATTTTACGTGCTTGTATTTATATGTGTATATAAATTAGATATATATAATATATACTATATGTATGTTTATATAAATGTAATTGTAATTATAATATGCATCATATATATATATATATAAGTATTCTCCTCGTGTGATAGGATATCATGTCCGTGTATAACACGAATGTGTGCAGTGGTGTGTCAGTGCAAGGGAAGGCACTTCCGCTATATCTTAGCCCTGGATTCCTCAACCCAAACATTTTTTTTCTCTCGATAAAAAACGATAAATTTTTAAGAGAGGAGAATTAATACAAAATAAGGTAGATTATGTGGTTTAAGTTCTGAACGTTCAAATGAACGAATTTTTGTATTGCTTGTATTTTAAACTATAAACTGTTCTTAAACATTAATTCATTTGGAAGACATTATAAGTGTCTTCCATATTCTTCCATACAAACTTAATGTTAATGCAAATGAATTAATGTTTAAGAACAGTTTATAGTTTAAAATACAATCAATACAAAAATTCGTTTATTTAAACGTTCAGAACTTTAAACATTACGGTAGATTAAGACGTCAGAAATCACAATTTCTTATTGCAATTCATACCTGATTAAGTCTACTAAACTACGGAAACAGATAAAAATAAATTCTCCATTCTTTAATTTTTCTTTTTATACAATGGTGTTCAATTTCGAAAATGAAAAAAAAATGTTGGATTTCAGTTTCACTAAAGCTAATTCTCTCGTGTTTGTCCTAACTTTTATGAAGGAACCCTTTAAAATGCCGCCATAGGGACTGTTACTCTTTCACTTTCGACGAGATCTAATCACAATTTGCCCACCATTGCACATTATTACACTGAGAAACAAATTTTATTCATATTTCCTATAAAATTCACAATCAATTTTCTCAAATTATAATGTATACGAAAGGACTACGAATAGGAAAAGAACACGAATACGAAAAACACGAATTCCGAAAGAATACAAATAAGAAAAGATACAAATAAGAAAAAAATGTAAAAATTGACTAATTTCTCAGTGAATTGTAATACAAAGGGCTTTAGTAACAGTTTAGCAGCAAAGAGGCCATGAATTCTTTCATTTCTAAGACTCACACGCGTAGAACTTATGCAAACTTAAATTTGTTTCTGTGTTTTATATAATGTACGCGTGCATTATGCATACTTAGGACTTTATGTTGTATTACAAACTACGTATACTATCACAATGACGGTTCTTGATCTTTCCAGGCGAGATAAAAAAAAGCGATTGTCCTCTGACCACTGAGTAATGAAAAAATAATTATAGGGACTCTTTTTTTCGTCATTGGAAGACTACTTGTGCTCGCAAATCTATTATCAAGTTTTGTGCGGTATTTCCCTTTAAGGACTTTCATTTTTTTCATCTCGACCAGAATCGAAGACCTTTAGGCAATAAAGGATACGTTCCAAATCCCCATATTAAAATTAAAGTTTTTTCTTTTTTTTTTTTTTTGGTAAAGGATATTCCAAGAATCTGGATTGAAACGTGTACCATTATTTCCTGGAGTTCTTTGAAAATATGACCGTCGTAGAGCTCTAAACCTATACATCATGATACAATGTGAAATCCTATGTAAAATCTACGTCGACACATTTCCTCTCTAACTTTCGTCTCGACTATTCGGTTGATTATCATACGGGAGAATGGACATATGTGTATAATTATATGAATGTGTGTGTGTTTTTTTGTATTATGTAATATAGTACGAATTTATATTATCTCGACATCTTTTTTAAAAGGAAAATATGTACATATACATATATATATATTATATATACGCGAAATCTAGACCGTTCAAATCACTGGCAAGTGTTTGTTGCATATGCAATAATAGTAATATAAGTAATAATAATCATAACGAACAACGACAACATTGATTCTCTATTCACTTTCCAAATTCTCCTTAATTTTCCTTAACCCTTGCATACTTCAATCCCTGAATTTCCTTCTTCCCTCGGGGCGTTAAGTGCGAACTTGTGAAAAATACGTCACATCGAAACGCTCCTTTTTCATGAGTTTGAAGGATATTTGTGTGTTTGTGTGGATTAGGAAATATTACAAGTGAACACGTATTTACGTCATCTATCAATCCTATCTTTTTTTTCTGATTTACTTCGTTTATATGCGATTTATCTAAATGCGTTTATAGAATCGCTTCTTTTAAATGCACTGATTGGAACTTGACGTATCACGTTTAGTTCACCGTGCTATCGAACTTTCCCGAATTGAATCGAAGACTTAAGGGCAACGCACATCGTGTTAACTATGTATAATCTGCACGAAGTATCTAACGTATATATTTAAAATCTGCTAAAAACTAAATTAATATTAAATATCTGACCGTAAACATAGGTGACGCGAAAATCAGATTTTCACGACAGGGCAAGGTGTGTCTCTAGGAAACCAAAAAACTGCTACAATCTGAATCCTATTCCTCGCAATTGGACGAGACGTTAAAAGATAAAACTCGAGAAACTAGACTATTCAACACGAAGAATGCCGCAATAGTTACCAAAGACTACAAACTAAAATGAAAATTTTGAATAAAAATTATAACAACTTTAATAAAATATGTCTATCTGCATCGAACCCGCGAAACACGAAATTCGGACTAAAGGCCACTGGAAAATTGGTAAAAATCGAAATTCGAACTGCATCAGTCGAATAAATAACTTTGTCGTCAGGGACTAAAATTTCTTTTAATTTTGGACTACAAATCTTTGTAATTCCTTTGAAATCCTATAACTCAAGAATTATAATATATTATAATATAATATTTAATCTTGAACTATATCTTTGAATATATAGTTTTAACTCTAAATCTAAAATTACTCTTTTCATGATCTTTTATGACTGACCAGTTTTGAACGTTCAAATGAACGTTGATTTTATATCAACGAATATTGATTGTATTTTAAACTGTAAACTGTTCTTAAACATTAATTCATTTGCATTAACATTAAGTTTGTATGGAAGAATATGGAAGACATTATAAGTGTCTTCCATATTCTTCTATAAAAACTTAATGTTAATGCAAATGAATTAATGTTTAAGAACAGTTTATAGTTTAAAATACAATCAATACAAAAATTCGTTCATTTGAACGTTCAGAACTTAAACCACATGATCTTTTTTAGTTAAAATTTGCACAATCTGTAGCTTCTTCATTGGAATTAGGTAAATTTTTAACCGACCATTGTTTCACTTTTGACTACACATTTTGAAATTCGGACTATCTCAAAGTGTATCGTATCACACTAAATTTTATACCCTGTTTGTCGTGCATCGTAAAATACTAAATATTATATAATACAATATTTTACAATATGCAAGATAAGTCCAGCAGAGCTAAACATTCGAGAAATGCAATTCAGGGAACGAACGGTAAATACAAAACGTTTAAAAAGTGAATTGCTGAATCAATCACGTCTAATAGTAAAAATGACATATTCCAGTGGACACATCGCAGTCTTGAAATATTAAAACCCTCAACATAGTTTGACAAAAAGTTTATCAAAAACATGAACATTCACAAATCGTAACGTCGTTAAACAAACATTAAAAGAACCATAACGTCGCTAATAAGACTTTCAGCCATTAATAATCCTGAAAAACGGATGCGCGGTATCGGATCGATAAGGCACTGTTTACCGACAATATCTGACTAGAATACGAAGCTATTTCTGGAACTTTGTATTTTCAACGTCGCTCGACTTCATTAGACTAGCCCGCATCGAGGTTCCTGCCCGAGCGAGCCTCGCGAACCTTAACGATAATAACCCTAAACTCAAGAAATGACAATAATTAACCGCAGATACCGACTCAACCGATCGACGGTGTCACGATATCGACTCTATTCGAACAAATTCGAAAATCTGAAAAAATTCTTTCAGTCAAGTCAATTAGAACAAATCGAGGACGCCTTAGGCCGATAAGGTCCATTATCCTTCGCAAGGGAGGAACCGTTATTTAAAAATCTTGCAGGTTATACAGGTTCTTAAAAGTAGATCATCTATTTAAAAAATCCTTCAGGTGTCAGAATTTTTTAAAAGGATGATTTAAGAACTCATGAATAGAGCCCAGGGATTTAAGTAGTCTTCATCTTTTTGTAGGGTTGCATAATGACTCCGCTGCTGTTAGGTATCGCGATCTGAGGTTGGGCTGCTATCGTCGCGGGACTAGCGGTCGGTAATTGAGGCATAGCCTGGATTTGTGACGCGACACCTGGAACACCAGCAACACCTGGTAGCATCGTCGCGTAAGGACTTTGCAGATAGGCTGAATGAACAGAGGCTGTGGGGACACCTTGAAGAGAAGTTTGCATGTAAGGATGATGGGAGGATGGGAGCATCTGTTGTCTTATGAGGGAGTAAGGATTGAAGGTCGCATTGGAGGGAGCTCTAGGATAAGCTAAGAGTCCAGCTTGGTGTAGTTGATGAGAGGCGAGTCCACCAGCGTGGATGCCAGCAAGGCCAGGCACGACTTGTCTAGGTGTAGCGGTGCCAGGTATTGCGCCATGCGGATTACCGACGGTGAGAGATTGTTTGTTGAGAGCAACGCCAGTGTAATTTAACGCATTGAGTGGATGATTTATGGCGTAGGATTGAGAAGCTTGAGAGAATTTTAAGACCTTTGCGTAATTTTTCTGTGCAACTTCCTTCGCGAGAGCCGCTGGATCGAGGGAGAGGCACGGCCCCATGCCCAGGGAGCTCAGGACATTGATGTTGGCCATGTTGGCCATTGTGTAGTTAGCCATAGAGGTCATGTTGGCCATATTAGCCACAGAGGCCATGGAAACCATCGGATTCATTGTGACCACACTGGGCATGCTGGTCAAGCCTGCCATCGAAGTCATCGGACTCATAGAAGGAGCTGGTAGAGCTAATTGATGGTTCATTTGGGGTGAATTCGCGTGATTCAATTCGGGAGAGTTGCGAGTATTGTCAGTGTCGTGATTAGCGACTGATACTTTATCGCCGCTGGAAGCCGCGGGCGGCGGCGGAGGCGGATTGTTGGGATCCAGTAGGAGCCCGTGACCATTGGTGTCAGCGTTCACCGCCGCTCCTTGGGACTGTATTGTGTTTTGAACCGATTGATGATTTGAGGATTGGGCGGGTAGGGGTGGCGTTCCAGTGTACTCACATGACACAGGCACGAAGGGCTGCTGGAGCTGCATTAACTGCTGATAGGTCGTCGCACCGGTCGGCTGATAAACCGGCACGCCGGACTTGTCGCCCGCTGGACGTTTGTACGGAACCATTCCTGGGAAGGCCTGAAAACAATGGCAAGAAATATGGATTAGATTCACTCACTTTCCTTAATTCACCTTGATTAGGGGAGCATCAAGTTAGCCTCCGTTTTATATCTTCTGCGCTGATGACCCTGTTAAATTTTGGGTCCTAGTCAGTTACTAGTCCAGTTGTCTAGTCCAGTTAAGTCTATAAACTTATGTACATCTCTGATAGCTAAAGTATGCAAGATATGTAGTGATTTTAGGTTCTTCCTAATTGATTTTGTCAAGTGTGATAAAACGCGATGGTAAAATAGGGGCAATTATATAAGATAAAAGTGTCAATTCAGTGTGTTGTCTGCACTTACAAAGTTCTCGTAGTAGAACGACCCAACAGACTTCATGTCCATCTGCAACAAAGACAGGTTTGGTTTCAAATTGCATTCAGGACAAGGCTATTCTTATGTTTCTCTAGGAGGTGAAGGAGGGTTTGGGATGGCGCAGTAAAAGTTGTGCCGATGACGCAGCTTGCAGCGACGTTCCCAAGCGACGAGGTATCCTTCTTGTATGCAACTGTAAAGTCTCTACCTTGGAACATGTCAGAAAAACCAGCCATTTTCAATGAGCACGAATGTTATTTCGGTGACTGTACCTATCTCGTTGTAATTTTTCTTTCATCGCGCACGAGTGTGTTTAACTATTTACGTTCAATATGTGTTCACGTGTGTATGCGAAAGAGAAAGAGATCAAGAGAAAGAGATCAACAGAAAGAGATCAAGAGAAAAGACAAGAAACAGGTCCGACCGAGTGCTGGAACACATGTGCGCGACATGGAATTTGCTCGAAAAAACGAATGCACGTGACCTCGACCCCGTGAAAAATGCGGAATTGAAAGTCTACTTTTTTGCAAGAATTTCAAATAGCCCGATAACTTGAACTAAAGAAACGAAATCAAATTAGAACTACAGTCATCAAAGCGGGAAGCTTGATCAAAATGCTTGTATTTACAATTTTTGATAATTGCAGTTTTAATCTTGGAATGATTATTAGATTTGATTTAGATTCGGTAGTAAGACTTGCAGGAAAAATTGTGAAAAGCAAATTAAAAGATATAAACGAAGAATTCAGTTAAAAGCTGCAACGAGATGCAAAAGCTCAAAAGCTAGAGGATACGCGAAATAAGACAATTTGATGATAAGGCAATGACAATTTTGACTTTTAAAGAGGATCTTTTTACGGGTCTTGCAGACTGGCACAGAGGAAAGCAAAATTTTCGTTCTAAAGCCCGAGTGGAATTTGTATATCGGTTAGTTAAATTAGTACGAGTCACGAAAAATAAATTAGTCCTTAAACTAGACACGCCCGATGTTTATTTCTTTTGCAATTTCTTAAATTTGTTATCAAAAACATTGTAGCGGTTTATAATGAATTGAAATTTATTTGAATTTATATAAATATTAAGAGACTATGTAGTTGAATAAATTAGGCGTGCCTAGTGAATATAAATCTTGACGAAAAATCGTCATAGCATTAATGACAAGAAAGGATTTAAGAAGTTGAACCTGAGTGTATTCTGAAGAAAAATAATGGTAGCTAGTGTATGTAAGCAATCTACAGTGCTTTTTGGCAAACACGACGTGACTTAATGAATGAATGATGGCTGTTAATAAAAAGAAATCGGATAGTGGGCCAGTTGTAATGTCACTGATTTCTAAGGACACTCAGTCATCGTCCCGAGTGTCGAGATGACGTTGCACCATCACCTCGGGGTCGCGAAAGCACAACATGCATCATCGGCGCAAGCTGAGAATCATATGGATCAAACAACCAAGATCGAATCTTATTTTCTTCCTTGATTTAGACAAAAGAATAATCAGGTTCAAAAAAGAAGAGATCGATCATGGTAGTTAGAATAAAATAGTATTGGATTGCACTCGTATCTATAACAAATTCAATCCATTTTTCCTATTTCTCATACTCTAACTTATCTTGAGAAACATTATAAAATATTTTAAATAGAAATTTTGTTAATGATTCGAGTGCAAAGAAACAATCGTCATCAACGAACTCTCGTTGAAAATCAGATCGTGAAATGGACAATGGTTTTCGGCCAAGGGATTGCCAAAGGAATTAACAATAATAAGTTGTACGGCACGTCAGTCGTGAGGAATCCACTGCAACAATTAGGTAATCAATTAGATTTGTTTTCCTTTGAAATGATAATGGATGAATGTATGGTGGATTCTTCTCGGCTGGTGGCCTAAACTGGAGAAAATAAAAGAGACTAGACGTTGGTAAGCGATCTATAAATACATTACGAGGCGTAAGCTCCGAACGGACAACATCGCAATGGACGAACAGAAAGAAGCGAATATACAAAAAAGGAATATCTCAAAGAATTTTGCGCGTGTTTCAGAAGAAAGCCAATGGTGTCGTGTCGCGTGATGCAAAGATATTGCGAGTTATGCGAGCTGACCCGTCCTTTAGTATCGTACACGTCTTGACCACAAGTCGCCAGGATTTTATCAAATTTTTGAATTGCAAATTACTGCACTTAAAAAAAAGTCGTCAAAATTCTGGTTAAATATGTTCTTATTATTTTTTCTGGTGTTTTCAATCAGAATTTCGAGTTTAAACAACTAGAATGTCGGTTAAATTAATCAGAAATTTCTTATTTCAAAATTGTATAATAGCTGATTTAAATTTGAAGAGATAAAGAGTTCAGATTCCAATAAAACTAGTTTTCTTCAGGAAAATTATTATTGTCAAAGAGAAATAAAATTTTTTTTTTTTAAGTAAATATCCTGAGCGACAAGTGGAAACGGTTCTATTTTAAAAGACATGACAAGAAATAACAGGAGCTAGAGCTCTAAGCGCGCTCGGCAGTGTATTCACAATCGCAGTAAACTATAGGTATCTGTAACTTAAACGTATTTACTACTCAGGAAACTCGAGAACTGTTGCACGTATTCCTGAAAATTGGAAATTTAATCGATCGAGGCTAATTTGATTTAAACTTCAGTCTACAAAGTCAATTAGTACTAAGCGAAATACGAAGCAGTACAGTTGGACTTTATCTATTCATTTGAAACAAACATCTTGTTGCCTCTTCCGTTGAGAAACTAAATTAAATCCTCTTCCAAGGTTCCTCACATTTACTAAATTTACTGAACAAGTTCTCAAATTGAAGAAAACTCTAGATTCTTAATAATTCAGTTGTGTTTCTAAATACTTGAAAAATTCAAATTACATATTATTACTCGTTATAAAGAATTGCATCTACAAAAGAATTCGCTAGAATTTTTTTACTTTCAGAAAGTCTTGAATTTAAAAATCTTCCAAACTCTAGAATCCACAACTTAATTACAAATGAAAAATTCTAATACATATTGATTTTCTATAACTATTATTAATATTTTTAATCAGGGCCTAAAATGTTGTGTAGTCCAATTTTCAAAATGTCTAATGAAAAAGGTCCAAAATGAAAAAAAAAGATTAAATCGTTTGAAATAAATTGCAGACTCAAAATTATATATTTTTTTCCAGGGATTTATAGAGACTTTAAAGGATTTCAATATATTTCAAGATTATTAAGAACTTTAGAGGATTTCAAAATAATTCAGTTATTACGAGTTGTTCAGTTACCCAGTGGGCAAAAAGACATTGACATCCTGAGGACATCCTAAGGACGTCCAAGTCAGTCCAATTGATGTCCAAAAGACGACTCACGTCTTGAAGACGTCTTTTGGTCATCAATTGGACTGACATGGACGTCCTAAGGATGTCTTCAGGACGTTCTCAGGATGACAATGTCTTTTTGTCCCCTGGGAAAGGATTATCAAGAGATTTTTTGATAAAATAATTAAATTCTTTCGAGGTTTCTGGGAGGGGATAAAAAAAGCGTGCAGTTAAAAATTTAGAAGATTTTAGGCCCTCCAAGGAATAAATGTGGAACAGTTTCTCGAGCTCCTGCTACAAAAGGGAAAGTGTGTAGTTCATGCATAAGCCGTGGTACCATTAGCAGTTCATCATTGGAGTCGCGCATCCGTTTCTTGCCGAGCTCGATACCCGCCATATTGGCATTCTGGAGTCCTCCGGGCACCGCAGAAGTCGGCACCGCAGACACTCCGCCGCCCATGGCGCCGATTCCAGGCACATTCGTCGGCATCGCTGTCGTCTGTCGATCGATCGTTTCAATCGATGATCGATCGATGAGGTGGCGCGTCAATCAATCCAAGCCCACAGTAGAACGACACATTGATTGTTTTCGGCCAGAGTTCAGTCGTTCGTTTTTTCGTTCGTTCACATTCGGGCAATTCGTTTCGGCGTGCGTTAATTTGGCAGGTAGCGAAGCGCACCAAGGTTTTCAGCAAGCATGAAGCATCATCAGGCGAGAGGGCAAGATAAAAATCAAAAAAAGAAAAAAAGACGAGTTGAGGCTACGTTAGGCAGACAGTCGCATAGGTCTTAAACGTCTAATATCATTTTACATTATTTATAATATTTATACGTTAATTCGCTATGCGTGCATTCCCAACCCTTCCCAAAATTTCAAATACATCAATTCCAACTTCAAACATGTATTTACCATATTTACAATCTATAAATTACCAAAGAATACTTGAAAAGTATTGAATACTTTGAAAAGTTTGTAGTAAATTTGAATTTTTGAGATAGGATTAAGATGCTGCGTGTCCTTGATTTCATATCGGAACATTATACGGCAAACAATGAGAAGAAAGTTGGTTCCTACGTTACTCACGAATGTAGTATGCGATCTATTGAAAAAAGCGACGCTAAAAAAGCAAGCTCAGAAAAAATACTTTGACAGAAGGTCCAAATAGACGTGTTCTACGACCGACTGGGGCATCTGGTGCGAGCGACGCACTACTATGAGGAAAGTTGGAACCGAAAACTACGATATGACTGGCGTTTAAAGATCCGACGTTGAAATGGACCGTGGACTGAAAATAAAAACATCGACAAACAGAAAGGTAGAAAGTATACGCTGCTAGTAAATTTTAATTAAAAACTGTAACTAGAAACAAGTTTAGCTACAAACAGCTGTAATTCTAAAGAAGAAAGTGAGAATGTAATGAAAGTAAGAAATCAGCTCCACTGATGACGCGTAAGGCTGGCGTTTCTGACTGGCAGACCTGCAATAAATTATCAAAGAAATTATTTTTTTTTCAATTCCATCACCCCTCAGAAGTCTCATTCTCATCTGCATCGTCCTTGAAGTTGGAAATCTCCTTTCTGTGATTATTAGCAGAACTGAGAGTAACGCAACTATCCGAATCGGAAATCAAGCCTCATTTCCTATTTTTTTTCGCTCTCCTGAAATTTATGAAAGCATAGATTATCACAGATAGTATTACAATTTTTATCAGTTCTTACATCAGTGTTACGCTGTCAGTTTACGTCTGTGCGTGTGTGGGAAAACGTGTCCATGAACCCGATTATCGAGTAGTGCATTGGTGGATGAAATTCAGTAAAAAAAAAAAAGTAGTCTTGTATGAATTGGTTTGTTTACTTGTTCGCGGTTTGGTGTGTATTTACACTGACAAACATTCAGGAGTGACGTTGCAATCCCAAAGAGTGCATGGAGCGAATTAATTCACATAAATTGAAAAAAATGTACTATTCCATACGTTCACAGACAGCGAAGGTGCGTAAATAATTTTCTTTTTTATTTTTAATCATTTGAACGTAACTTTTGGTACATTTTGAATCTACTTTTCTACAATTTAGTAAGGATTCGTAATATAGCTTCTGGGGTGTCTATAATCGATTAGAATTTTTTTTGGGAAAGGTTTACGTTTTTTATCACATTAACTACTGGTGGTCCCAGGATGATACTTGCAGGAAAAGAAGTCACAAATGTGCTTTACATGTCCTTTGAATTTCTTTGTGGGACCACCAATCGTTCAAAATGAAAGAAAAAGTTAAAATCTGATAAAATTCCTAGAAATACAGCGTCACACTTAAAAATTACGCACCCTGGCCAGAAGGAGGTTTTTGATTGTAGAGAATGCTCTTTTGGTTTCTAAGGAATGATATAATAAAATGATGATGGATGCACCCTGTTGGAATTGAAAAGCACTTATACAGAACGAAACTTCCCTGCTAACAAGCTGACCTGCCGCAATCCGTGAGTTTTCTTTCCTTGTATCCGGGTGTGGCGTCGACTTCCGAGTTCTAGGCGTTGTCGCTGAAAATGTTTTCCCGAATATCGGCCGACCCAAAAGTAAGTCGTGTCTGTCGAGTATACAGTGTCTCGAGTGCAGTGTATACCGTGGTAGAAACAAATTTGGAAAATTTTCTCATTCTATCAAGAACTTCTGCCAATATTAATTCGGTTTACCTTGGAGCATTCAAAACCTGATGCTGTGTCTCGATCCAGAACTCAAAGACGAATTGTATAAAATATTAGAACATCAAAAGCTCAATACTAGAATTTATTTTAAAAATAGAACTTGATTGAATTGACTCAAGAATTAAATTGACTCAAGAATTGAACTGACTTAAGTTACCAAAGAAATGAAATATAAAATTTGAAAGAAAACTCGGACATTAAAGTATCAAGAATGAGACAGCGACTGATAAATAATTTGCCAATCATGAAGAAGGTTGAGCGTTGTTCTCCGACGTCGATCCTGTGACACGGTTGGATTATCAGACGAAAAAGGATGCGTGGCAAGTAATAGCGAAACACGAAACGAAAACTTGACAAGTGGAGTACATTGACATGTTTACATGTTTTTTCACATGTTTACCCATGGACCCATCGAGTTTTTACAGAGCTCGAGTGTAGCGCTTGTGTGGGGCAGCAAACAGCAGCAGGGTTGATAGCCGGGGTTCGTGCAGCACAGCTTGTCAGCAGGTTGGTGTACGTGTATTTATGAAAAAGGTATTCACTACTTTTATTTACAGTTAGCACCCACACTCCATTTCCCTAGACTTGCAGAAACAAGCCCAAAATCGAATAGTACTTTTAAAATAGTCATGCCCTTGAAATTTACAAATTCTAGTTACTATGTATTACTAAACTTGATCATTAGCTACAGGGAAAGGACTGAAGATTCTCTTTATTACATTCTCATTTTTTCATGATTTTCTATTTCTAGATCTTTGGAGAAATATCTTTAATAATATCCTTCAGAGATAGATACGGACTAGATACAGACTCTGATCAGGAAAATGGAGTGGGACACTATTGCGAAATAACGTATTATATTTATAATCTAGATAACCGGTCAGGTGATTGGTGTATTGCGACTAGGTAATTGCACCTGGATAGCTGCGATAGGCTGCTAGAAAGAGAGAAATAGAACAGTGGTGACGGTGATGATAAAAAGATATCTGGCTGTTGTACTACTCACTACACACTACGATCACGGCTGGTACGAATCAAACAGGATAATAGATGGACAAACACAAAAGCGACAAAGTGATAAAATGGAGAGATCAAATCATAAATATAATAAACATTGGAAAATCAATCAGATGTACTTTTGCCGCGGTAATCATACTGGTAAACACACTAGAATTTGATTAACGCTAGTTTCAACTTTAAATCTTAGAGTGGATCATCATCAATCAATTAATTAGAATTATAGAGTCAAAGACACTTGAAATGAAGAACCGGAGGATTATAAAAACGTTTATCAGTATAATTACCTTCGACATGACTACTGCGCAACGTTTAGCCAATATCGTACCGAATATCAAATAGATTACTGATATCAATTTTATTTGATCAATTTTATCAACCTTAGAGAAAACGCGAGTCTACTGCGGTCAGAAGAAAGCTCAAGATTCGTCGTGGATTGGCGAAAAGCAGCGCAGCAGCGAAAGCTTCTTCGAAGCAAAACCCAGGAAAGTTGAGTACAAAAAAAAATAGAAGAGTGAAGATATAAAGATAAAATGCAGGATAAAAGGAAGGGGGGAGAACTTTATCTGAAGTATAAAAAATTTTGAAATTTTAATGATCAATTTCTTATTACAGAGTGACCACTTAGATTATTGGAAAAAATTCCCTGTTATTTTACCGGTTTTCCCGTAACCAAGTTAAATATCCAAAAAGGAACTCTTCATTTTTTATTCTAAAAATAAATTCGATATTTAAACGAATTATTGAACTTCTTTTAAATAGTTTAAAATCATTTTAAATCCCTTGAAGTCATTCAAATTTAGTGCAGATTAAAAATTAAAGAAACACTTGGAATTAAAAAAAGATCCCAATTTTTTAAAAATTCCGCAGGCTTTTCCGGTCAGTGGTCACCCTGTTATTCAATCTAAGAAATTTCAAATGAAATAAAGGAAAATTTTTCTTTGAGCCACCTAATTTAAAAAATTGAATAAACTGAACTAGACTTTTCAAATGAACAGTGAAACTAAATCAGGTTCCTTAAAATGAGGAAGCGTAGACAGGAGATTCGTATAACGTCTAGGAAATTGTCCATCGACCAGTTTAGGTATGACGTTTCTTCACTCTAAGTAGCCAAGTGTAGGTTGGCTCAAAAAAATTAAAGATCCTTTGATTTGTGAAGACACCCCTCAAAAACTTCCACTTGATGAAAAAAAAACTGTAACTTTTTTCAAATTTTCTAAAAACCTTAAAAAATCCGTATTTTTTCAAAGGTTTGATTAGCAAAATTTTAGTTTTGCCTAAAATCGCAGAAAGTGATCAGCGTAGACAGGTAATAAAATGAAAAAATACAGATTTCTGAGGAGATTTTTCAACTTTTTTATATTTTTTCATTGAATTACCTTTTCTGATCACTTTTTAAGATTTTTAAACAAAACTAGAAATTTTTTAACAAATTTTTCAGAAAATACGAATCTTTCTATAATTAATTTAAATCATTTATTGAATAATTTTCGTATATTTATAATATTATTTTTTACAATTTTCTTATACCCTATTGTTTAAAAAAAAGAAAAACTCATAATTTCGTCAGCAAATGAAAGATTTTTGGAGGGTGTCTCCACAAATCAAAGGAACTTCATTTTTTACGAGCCACCCTAGTAAAGAGGTTCACTGTTTTCAGAAAATCTAGTAGTTTTGACTAAAATTCTCTGATTTCGAGTAGAGTCGAGAGCCATTGGATCAAATACCTTCTGTTTCCAGTTTCCCTTCCTTAGAGTTTTATCAAAAACTGGGGAAGAGGAACCAGCAGATTACAAGAAGAATAATTATCAGAAGTTAATTTCATCGGTTCGATTATGGCTCTCTCAGCTCATCTCGTAGGAAATGTCTCTTGGGTGGAAAAACTAATTAAGTTTCAGGTAGGGGTGATTGAGAAGGAAGCGAAATAGGTCAGAAGTTATGATAGAAAACACACGAGCCTGAATCAGAGAACGAGACAGACCTCCGGATTTTGGACTGATGAGAAAGAATGAAGAAGCATACCAGATCATAGCTGATGAATCGATGAATTGAAGCAAGTTTCCAAACCAAGGATGTCAGGGTCTATATCGTTCTCGGAGGCATCAACAAAATAGAGAAAGTAGAGATAAAGTAAGTGGAAAAGGGATTATTCACAAAATACATAATACTCTTGGGGCTGGGGGGGTGTTTAGGAAAATAACTTGGTTTATCACAGGGGGGTGGGGGTATTAAAGCCCTTTAACACGTGTTGTGGTCTCCCTTTAAAAAAATTGTTCTATTTATAATTTTCTTTAATTACTTCATTTATTTTCAAAGCTGTTACTGTAAAACATGAAGATCAAGAAGAAATGGAATGGTTTGACAAGAACAGGGGCGGATCCAGAAAGATATTTCGGGGGGGGGGGGAATATCCATGGACAATACATCGACTTTTTGTATGTTTATTATTATTATTATGTCGGATATACAATGTCAAAAGTTTCGGAGGGGTGAACCTCCTAAACCCCCCCTGGATCCGCCCCATGACAAGAATATGGATGATGTAAATCTATTAGATACAGTGGCGTAACTAAAAATTGGAGGCCCCTTTGGAAATAAAAAGAAACTATGAAAAGGTCGATTTATAAATTGCTTCGTAATAAAGCAAAGTTTTGAATAAATTTAAATTTTCAAAATAAAAATAGAAATACAGTGAAATTTATTTTTTCTACTCAGTCTAAGAGCTAGGCCCCTCGGAGGCCTCTCAGAGGAGGAGGCCTCCACGCAATGTGGGGTTTCGCTACTACATAGTTACGCCACTGATTAGATATGGAAAATTTAGATTCAAGAAGAGCAGAAATCACTCCTATTATAACAATCGAAATATATCTGAACAATCTATGGAGTAATTAATTTTTTCAAATACAAAATTAAACAAGTTTGTATAAAAACTGAAACAGGAAAGCAAACAATGGAACATCTTTTTGCCGAAAAACCAAAATCTCAAAATGACTAAACAGTTTTGAACTATAAACAGTGGTTAAACATTAATTAATTTGCATTAACATTAACTTTTTATGGAAGAATATATAAGACATTATAAGTCTCTTCCATATTCTTCTATGCAAAATGAATGTTAATACAAATAAATTAATGTTTTAACACTGTTTATAGTTTAAAACACAACCAATACAAAAATTCGTTCATTTGACTGGGCAAAAACAGGGGCGGATCCAGACAAGGGCTTTGGGGTGGCCACGAAATAATTACCCTTCCCCCTCCACTCTCAAGGGAGAAGGTTAAAAAATAATAGTTAAAAAATTATTTTATTTTATTATAAATTATTTGAATACTTTATTTATTAATTATATAAACATTATTCACAAATGTTTAAACAGGAATCAAGTTTTTTTATTTACAAATCTGGGCTTTTGGGGGGGCCAAATAGCCATTGCCCCCCCTGGATCCACCCATGGGCAAAA
>CAJFCO010018424.1:36157-69054 GCA_904066015.1 Synergus gifuensis | reverse complement strand
ATATATATATATATATATATATATATATATATATATATATATAAATATGTATGAATAATAACTCTACTATAGAAGTTACAGTAAGTATCCATCGAATTAAATTTGTGCAACCATGAACAATAAAGAAAGAATCGATACAAGTACGAATATAATTAATAACAGTAATGTATCAGCGTTCCATCGGTAAGGTAAATAAGTGCAGGCCTGACCGACTGAAGAGTCAAGATACAATATTCAAAATATAGTAGTAACGTAGTAATATAATTCTTTTTTTTAATGCATTACGATCCACGTATATTCAAATTACCTACTTTCCATTCAATCATTAATTACACTTGCACATATAGAACGTTTTGTTACTTCTTTTTCTTTTGTTCTTTTTTTTTTGTTTCTTTTTTGTTTTTTGTTTTTTTTATTTTTGCTTTTTAAAGTTAAGTTCCGAATTGTCTTTCCTATTTCATGGCTGGAGGAGTTGAGGTTTTGCTTGTCTGGCAGAAACAATGCGAAGTGGAATAGGAGGGAATAGCTTTTCGATCGCATGAGAAATTTTTTTTAGTTGGAGTTGGGATTTGCAATCTGTCTACGTTAATGCGGCTTTACATTGTAAAATATCGCTTATACTTTTATTCCGAGTTTAGCGGAAAAAACTGTTTAGTGACAAATACCACTTAAATATTAATCTGATAAAAATATAGAAAATAATTTGACTCTCCTAAAGAGAAAAAGAAAATGAATATATACTTGTGAAGTCTAATTTTATTTCGTAGTCGATAAGTCTTTACTAATTTAGAAATACGAAGTGTTTTGTGTACATATTACGTATTCCTAAAGATATTTCTCTTTAAGTCTATTTAAATATATAGAAATATATTTACGTAAAAGATTTTTAATCTTGAAAGACAAGCGGAAAGATTAATGTCTGGAACCACCCGTAAATAAAAAATAAAATTTTATGCCCAAGAAAGAAATGATATTTGAAAAGTGCTTCAAGATATGATACAAAGTTGATTATGACAATTGTATGTATTTATACCCGTATGAAATGTATAAAAATAAGAATTTTGAATATTTCTCTCCGCTAGGATACAACACAAACTTCCCATAAAAATATTCTCAATTTTTAAAACTAATTCTATAAACTAATTCATTGTATCGTCGTAAAAACGAAGAAAATGACAGAGGCTTGCGATTCTTTTGAAAGAAAGCTTAACTGTAAATTAAAATACGTTTTCTATAACTTCTATATTAGCTTCACTAGTCATTTACTTTATTCTCGAATTAATAAACACTAAACAGTACATTCTTACTGTATATTTGATTTACCGATAGGTACGCTTTTTTTCAAAGATTTTTTGTTATTTCTTTTAATTCTATAGTGTATGATTAGGTTTGCTAAACTTACAGGGAACGAATTTTAAAGGCTTCTCGTAGAATCGATCCTGTCTTAGTAATCGTAAAACTTATATTAGCTTTTCATTTTTAAGTTAATAAACAATGCCGTCAATTTTCCTTCCCTTATGTCCATTTTGTTAAAAACGCTTCCTAAACATTCTCTAAATTTAAAATAAACAGCGCTTCCTTATTTTAAAAAAATTTATAAATTACAAAAGTTCAATTTATAAATAACTAGAATTGCTAGATTACTAATTTAACAAATGTTTTAGTTATTATAGAATAGATTACTTTGTGTCATAGAAGTGTTTGTGCTTTGATTAATACCTAATAAAGCTTCCTCAGCTCACAGTCGTTTAACACAGGGAATGAGTGAATAAATAAAGGAATATTAAATCTAATAGTAAATATAAAACTAAATTAGGTATTAAATTAATTATTGAATATAAGACATCTATAGAATTATCGATAAAGTTAAATGTGTCAGACTAGATGTTTATAAAATAACAATACAGACAATAAATATTCAAAAACAATAAAAGTAGTTTCAAAAAAGATTTACAAAGTATTTTTAGAGAGATTATAATCTCCATTATTTTTATTGACCCCTTCAATGAAAGTTGAAACGCCATAAGGCGACAATAATCTTTGTGTTCCGTGGGGTATTAACGCCATATGGAATCAATATCACTGAGTATAAGTTTTCAAACTTGCTATTTAAGCGTATTTTATGATTAAACATCAAAGTAGAATTTAGTTTTGTTTTTTTCCACACGGCGTTAACATTACGAAACATGATGCTGGAACAAATTAAAAAAAAAGATAAATAAAAAAATTCAAAACCCGAAGTAAGAGTGTGAGGCTCAAGTATTAAACTTAAAATTCAATTTCCCCATCAAGAGATTTTAAAGAATTTAAAGTGATTTAAACTACAGAAGGAAAAAAATATCTAATTGTAATCTTTGTTGAATAATGATTTTAAACAATAAAAACGTTCTTGTCATTCTATAAAATACCTAACTACACCGATACATGAATATCAGAGCCTTAGCAGGATTAAAATCCATAAAAGAGGCCCCCTAAGGCCCCAACCTATCAGAATAATTCTCTTCCAAACATCGGGCCTATTTATTCTTAATTGAAACCCAATTCGCTGAATCTCGGGGTAGGCCTCTCATTTTTGGGCCTTACTATTTCAGACCCAACCCCCCGCCCTAAATTTGAAATATGTATTCATCCCGAAAGATCGAGATAAGAGGGTTACGTGCGGACGTAAATGGGGACGTAAGGCCCCTCGTAATACGCATGAACGTAGACTAGATTGTGGAGGGGATTAAGGTTGGGGTGAAGATTGTGTAGTGGGGTACAGACAGTAGAGGTGGTGGTGGAGGGGCTGGTGGTGATAGTAGGCGATGGGGACTGATTGACAGATTGCATCGTGGAGACGGGCGACACTCGATTTTGGGGACCGCCGGCTGAAACCTGGTATACGGTTGCTCGCGCTCTGGTAGGCCCAGTCATCGGGCACTGGGCCCCAGCGGCGCCATGTTGGGCCCCAGCTTGTCGAATGTAGTTTGATGGTAGACATACCTCGAGGCGATCTGTTCGCGGCATCTTCTGCGGCATCGCCACCGTCTGCGGCACCACTCCAAGGGGACTTCCCACTCCCGTGGGGTCCGCGGGTCCCATTATCGCTGGCATTATCGGACTCGGTGCGAAGTACGGACTGTACGTGTTGCCCACCTGCGGCATTCCTGTTAGGTACGGATTGGTTGCCTGCGGAAAAAACACCCGGACAATATCCAGGAAAACGGGATTAGAACAGCTTGCACACACTCTTTTCTAGATTACCCCTAGGCTAGATTATTCATATATATTATTCTTTCATTCTTCTTTCTACCCTTTATCCATTCACACTTTCGCACTTACAGTCTTTCAGGAATTCTTCAGGGTGTTGGTGCCAAGTTTTAAACTAAAAATTCGATTCGATTTTATAGAATTTCGAGGTTTCGTGGCTTTTGAAGGAATTTTGGATTTTACGAAAACATTATACACATATTAAACATAGGAACAAGAAACTCTTTTTATAATTGTAAAATTTCATACACTAACAAAGTATGTTATTTTCGCATCTAGGGTGGCCACAAGATACAATTTTTTCATTTCTCTGACTTTTTCCTGACTTTCAGACAAATTTCCCTGACAGAAAAATATTAAAAGTGTGAACAAATTTTCAGTAAAAATAATATTGAAATTTAAAATCACTTCATTATATCTAAAATTTGTAAAAATCTCTCAAATTTACAAGCTGGGAAATATTTTAAAATTCATTGAAATTTCTTGAAATTCCTAGAAACATTTTAAAATTCGACGAAATTCTTTCAAATATGTTAATATTTCCTGAAAATCCTTAAATTTTCACCGATTGTTTTAAAACTACTCAAAATTATTTCATTACAATTCTTCCAAATTCCAAAAAATCTTTTAAAAATCTCTTGAAATATTACAGAATTCCACGAGGAAATTTAATATCCCTTAAAATGCGTCAAAATCTCTTAAAGTGATTGAAAACTTATTAAAATCCCTTAAAATTTGCTGAAATATTTTGAAATTCCTAGAAATTTTTTTTAATTCTTTATAATTTCACTATAATATTGAAAATCATATAAATGTCACAAATACTTTAAAATTTATTAAAATTCCACGAAATCCTTTACAATTTCACAACATCTTTTACGAATCATAAATATCTCGTGAAATTCTTTAAAATTCAATAAGGAACTTTTAAAATCCCTAAAAGACATCAAAATCTGTAAGTAAAAAGTCATGGAAACAAAAACCTCATAAAATCCTTTAAAAATGAAAAATAATATTTGAATTTTTTTTTAATTCTACGAGAAATTTTTAAATTCCTTAGAATCTTTTTAAAAATGTCAAAATTTCTTGAAATTTTTACATACAGCTTCTTGAAATTCTTTACAATTCCACAAAAAGCTTTCAATCTCTTAAAATTCTAGAAAATCTCTTGAAATTCCATAAATTTTTACAAAATCTTTTATAAATCAAAAAAATCTTGTGAGATTCTTTAAAATTTCAATCAAATCCCTCTTGAAATATTTCAAAATTTCAAGAGGAACTTTAATATTTCTTAAAATACGTCAAAATTTCTTAAAATTATTGGAAACTTATTGCAATCCCTTAAAATTCGCTGAAATCTTTTGAAATTCCTAGAAACATCTTAAAATTCCTTAAAATTTCACTATAATAGTTAAAATCCTAAAAAATGTTACAAATTCTTTAGAATCTATTAAAATTCCATGAAATCCTTTATAATTTCACAAAATCTTTTACGAATCATAAATATCTCGTGATCCCTTAAAATCACTTTAAAAGAATGAAAATTTCTTAAAATTCTTACAAGCCTTTTAAAATCCTTTAAAATTCCATGAGAATATTTTTAATCCTTTAAAATTTCTTAAAACTCTTCCAAGTTTCTTAAAATCCTTTATAATTCAATGAAAAACTTTTAAATCCTTTAAAATACATTAAAATCTCTTAAACTTTTGTAAAATTCAACAAAATCTTTTAAAAATCATACAAATCTGAACAAATCCTTTAAAATTCCATGATGAACATTAAAATCTCTTATAGAATTATTTAAAAAAAATCAAAATTTCTTAAAATTCTTATATGCTTTTTAAAATTCTTTCAAATTCCACAAGGAACTTTAAAATTCCTTAAAATTCTTTGAATTCTCTAAACTTTATTTAAAATCCCTTAAAATTTCTTGAAGTCCTTTAAAATTCCACTAAATCTTGTAAATATTATAAAAATCTCTTGTAATCACTTAAAATTCCTAAAAACCTCTTAAAATCCTTTAAAATTCTTAAAAATCTCTTGAAATCATTATAAACCCAAAGAATCTCAATGAATGCCTGAAAATTCTTCATAATCCTTTGGAAAGTTTCTAAAATCTGTTAAATAAATTATAAAAGTAATATATGCAATACGAAAAAAACAACATTCAATTTCGATTTTCCCTGACAACTATTGACATTTCCCTGACTTCCCTGACTTTCTTTTCCCTGACATTTCCTTGACTTCACTGACTTCCCTGACATGTGGCCACCCTGGCATCATAAGAAGTTTCATGCTACATAAAAGGTCAGATTAAAGAATGAAATTGATATATTTATCCACTGATTAGATTTTTAATCAAACGATAATTTTTTCGCGGTATTAACTTTATCAAATATTTTCTCCTGTATCATTTATTGAGATACTTATTTTCACCACCAATTCCTTCCGTTCATTCATTCATTCCGTCAACTTGAACTTTATTCAAAGCATTTCTCTTCATGTCATTCTCTTTCAAGTGCAAGCTGTGTACTTAGCATTTAATTTAGTGGCAAGCGAAGGTAAAACGGTTCTTAGCAAAGTTTCGGTATACTGAATACAAACGAATAGGAGACTCTCATGTATGGCTGCCTTTCAAACAAATATCAGATTTCGATCCCTCAAGCCAAATAATTTATAAGGCCTTATAAATTAGGGGTTTCATCTCCCTTATATGTACACGCGTAACGTCATACATAATTCAAGATGTAAAATCTGTCTCGTAGGTTTCAAAGGCACCAGGTAAAGGTTCATTAGCGTGACACAAAGAGCTCGTGTTCCCTCGTGTTCAGGTACATCATGTCAAAACAAGCCGCAGTCCAACGTGCTCCAACAAATCAAAACACACCTACTAATGCTAATACGATTAACTAACACATCATGCTTAATTAGCTCTGCAAAAACTTCATACAAACTTAATAATCATCACTTAATAATATTAACAAACGGAGAAAAAACTGGATAGTCTACACTCAGAAAAAAGTTCTGATTATTCCAACTAGAAAATAGTCTTAAATATGCTATAAATTCTAGTTAAAAATATCAGAAGTCTTTGGTTGACAATTTTTTCGTTATTTTATTTATTTTTATCAGCTTTTTTGATACATGTAACAAAAATTTCTAATATTCCAGTTGATCTTCTAGATGACCAGACTTTTATTTAAAAAAATTAAATAAAATAAAAAACTTTTCAAAAGTTATCATAAGCATAAATTATTAACAATGTAGTTATGAAAATTTGCAGAACTGAATCATACAATCGAACGATTAATCTACATTTTGATTCTGTCTCTCATTATAAATAAACCTTTTGCTTAAAAATATATTAACTACTAGCAAAGACTTGCTGCCGCAGAGAAAGCTTTCTTTCATTTTCAACTCAAAACTAATTCTTCTTAAGAAAATACTTTCTATAGAAAGGAACAAAGAAAAAGAGATCCATTTCAAATCATCTAAATTTTTTTAAATTCCACGAAATCTTTTTAACCATGAAAATCCCTTGAAATCACCCAAAAGTTTACGACAAACTTTAAAATTCGTTAAAATTCATATAAATTCAAATAAAATTAAAATTCATATAAATCAGCTAACAATGCTAGTTGCACTTCATTTAAACCGCTAAAGAAAAACCAGGGTGTCTAGTGATCAGGCAATTTGAAATTCCCGGGGTTTTCCCGGTTTTCTCCCGGTCTTTTCCAGTCTTTTCCCGGTCAAATTTTTTTCCTGCAAGTCTTTAATTTCACGAAAACCTTCGAAATATCTGAAAATTTGTAAGAATAATATAATTAGGAGATATAAGATATTATAATATAATATAATTATATACTAATATAATATCTTATTTCTTTAAAATAAGAAATCTCTTGAATCCATGTGAAAAATTCGTAAAAATCTCTAAAAATTCCTAGAAACCGCTTGAAATTCCTTAACATTTAAAATCCCTTAAAATCATTAGAAATCTCATCGAATTCCATGAAATATTTTAAAAGTCAGAAAAATCTCTTGAAATCCGTTAAAATTCGTGAAACTCTCTTAAAATTCCTCAAAATTCTACGATAACATTTAAAAAACCTTTATATCCTTTCAAATCCGTTAAAATGATTAGAAATCCCATAAAATTCCATGAAATCCTTTACAGTCCGATAAAATTATTAGAAATATCATAATATTCCACAAAATCCTTAAAAAGTCCACAATATCTTTTAAAAAGCAGAAAATTTTCTTGAATTCTCTTTAAATTCCTGAAAATTCCACGACAATATTTTAAATTCCTTAAAATTTCTAGAAATCTTTGAAATTTCTCGAAATTTCACGACAAAATTTAAAATACCCTAAAAGTCTTATACAAACCTTTTGAAATCTCATAAAATTCCATAAAATCGTTAAAAATTTCTCAAAATCTTTTAAAACAGAAAAATCGTTTGAAATTCTTCCGAATTTTACGACAACCTTCGAAATCCTTTTAAATTCTACAAAATCTTTTAAAAATCAGAAAAATCTCTTAGATATCTCATAAAATTGGATAAAATCCTTAAAAATTACACAAAATTTTGTTTAAATCATAAAAAACTCTGGAATTATTTCTAAATTCCTTGAAATTCCCAGAAACCTCTTGAAATTTCTCCCCAAAAAAAGTAGTATAATGAAATATCTCAAAAATATTGTAAAAATTTATGTTGAATACTTGATTGGCTTTTGAATGACTTGAAGTTGTAAGAAGTAAAACAAAATAATCGAGCGCGAAGCGCGAGTGTTGGTTTGCTAGTTTTTTTTAAATTTGATAAAGTAGAAATGGAATAAAAAGAAGATAAAGTAGAGAAAAGTCGATTTTTCAATAAAATACCAAAAATTCCCGGTCCTAAATGAAATTCCCGGGTTTTGCCCGGTTTTTTCCAGGTCAAATAAAATTCCCGGGTTTTTCCTGGTTTCCCGGTCCGCTAGACACCCTGAAAACTAAAACTAATATACAATCAAACTGCAGTGCCCCACTTTGCCCCCACCCCCCTAAAAAACTGATACTAAGAAAATGAAAATTAAAGAAAAATAGATAGATTTTAAACTTTGCAGTTAGAGATAAAAAGCCTTCTCTGGGACAGTAGTCAACTAAAAAATTAGTGAAAGCCAACCAAAACCAGGAGTTACCATAAAGGCGTGGGTAGCGAGTAGTTGCTGCTGGATTTGCTGTTGAAGGTGATGGTGTGGTGGCGTAGGAGCTGGGGACTCCTGTTCACCAATGACGTTATTGGAGAACACACCAACAATCAACCACAACCACGAGCGCCACAGCGGCAAACATAGGGAACAGACAGGCAGTCATACGTGTATTATGGACTCGATGTCATCACGTGGCACGACGATAATTATTCGTACATTAGGGACAAATTTGCAGGAGAATATTAATGAATTCAAATGCAAAACGCTCCTTTTTCAATTAGGTTTACTACGTCGTGCAATTATTTGCTCTTTGTAAGCGTGTCTCAAATTTATAAACTCAACCCATCATCTACTATTTCACAATTCTCAAAATATTCAAATCTACACGGAAAATTGAGTTCTCACCTTTTTTTAAATTTCGAGATCATGTAAAAATAACATTTGGAAGAAAAAATAAAGAAATACTTTAGAAATATTGTGAAGTGGTGTTTAAAAGTTTTCAAAATATCCTCCAATTAGATAATTTTTAATGAAACTGAAGTTTTCAACGTTTACGTTAACGAAAAGTTATTTTTTTGTAAAAACGACGAGACCTAAAATCAGATTGCTCTAAATGGTTCCATTGGATGTTAAATGACATAAAAAACAGTTTAAACCCCCTACCACACTAGGATCAACCCTAAATCATCCCTTACGTATAAAAAAATCATAGCAATTCCTCAAACTTCAAGACCTAAAATTTCATTCTTTGAAATAGTTCCATTTAATGCCCAAAGAAGCTCAAAACAGTTTCGTTCACCTAACTCCTTAGGTTCACCCTCAAAATCAACCCCTAAGCACAGAAAAATTAATTAAAAAACTCCAAACTTCGAAACCTAAAAACTGATTGCGCTAAATGGTTTCATTTGATGTCCAAAGAAGTCCAAAACAGTTTCATCCACCTAACCCTCTAGGTTCACCCTCAAAATCACCCCCTAAGTATAAAAAAAATCATTGCAATTCCCCTGACTTCGTGACCTAAAATTTTATCGTTTAAAATGGGTCCATTTAATGTCCAAAGAAGTCCAAAACAGTTTCATCTATCTAACCTTCCAGTTTCACCCTAAAAAATCAACCCCTAAGTGAAAAAAAATCATTGTAATTCCCCTAACTTCGAAACCTAAAATGTTATCATTCCAAATGGGTCCATTTAATGTCCAGAGATGCCCAATACAGTTTCCTCCACCTAACCCTCTAGGTTCACCATCAAAATCAACCCCTAAGTACAAAAAAAATCATTGCAATTCCTCTAACTTCGATACCTAAAATTTTATCGTTTAAAATGGGTCCATTTAAAGTCCAAAGAAGTCCAAAACAGTTTCATCCACTTAACCCTCTAGGTTCACCCCAAAAATCAACCCCTAAAGACAGAAAAATTAATTAAAAAACTCCAAACTTCCAGACCTAAATTTTTTCATCTCTAATAGGTCCAATTTAATGTCCAAAGAAGGGAAAAATAGTTTTATCCAATTAATCCCCTAGGTTCAACCTTAATATCAACCCCTAACCCTGGGCGTTAATTTTGAGGGTGAACCTAGAGGGTTAAGTGGATGAAACTGTTTTGGGCTTCTTTGGACATTAAACGGACCCATTTGGAATGATAAAATTTTAGGTCTCGAATTTAAGGGAATTAAAATGATTTTTTTTCACTTAGGGGTTGATTTTGAGGGTGAACCTAGCGGATTAGTTGGATAAAACTGTTTCCTTTCTATGGACATTAAATTGGACCTATTTGGAACGATAAAATTTTAGGTCTCGAAGTTTGGAGTTTTTTAATTAATTTTTCAGTACTTTTGAATTTTGGTTGATTTTTGGGGTGAAGGTTAGGTGGATGAAACTGTTTTGGGCTTCTTGGTCATTAAATGGAACCATTTAGCGCAATCAGATTATAGGTCTCGTCCTTTTTACAAAATAATAACTTTTCGTTGACGTAAACGTTCAAAACTTCAGTTTCATTAATTTTTATAAATTAAACCTATAATTAATAATTGTATGATTGCCTTTTCGTCATCGCGTGCTGTTTAGGAAAATCTTTAGAAAACTAAGAGTTCTTTGCAATGAAAAATGGCTTTCTTAGAACCAGGTGCTTGTTTTTTTAGTTTAGTCCTTATCAGTCAGAAAATTATTGACGTTCGCACGAAAGTAACATCATTCAGACCTGTACGAATGCAAAAGAAATGATTTGCGAAAATAATAGTCTTAAATAAATAAGAAACGAGAAATTATTACAAAATACGAATGCTTAATAATAATTTCGAATAATACTTCAGTGAACTAAAATAAAAATGGGAAAGCTTATATTTAACGGTGAAAAAATACTTGACAGGCCTGAAAGACGTAAGAAAAATTGAAAAAACTTGATAAACGAAAGCCAAAGCGTGACATAATCGCTATAATGACACTGACAAAAAAACATGCGGCGTGCTAAATTCTTTGCAAGTACGTAATTGATAATCTCGATGATGCAAGTCTGTCCAAAATCGGAGAAAGTTATTATAATAAAATTTAAAAAAGGGGAACAAATTAATATGGATATTAGAATCGATATTTAAAAAAAAATGAATCGAGGTATATATTTAATTAGGGTGTCTACTGTTTCTTCAAAAAAAATTCCAGGACTTTTCCAGGTTTTCCAGGACAAAACATAGATTTTTCCAAGTACTTTTTTGATTATTACAATTAAGTTTATTAAAGAATTAATACATATAATTCGCAACTTGTATAATTGATATAGCAAAGGACAAGTCAAAAAAACCTTTTTTTCTTTAAGGGAATAAAAATTCCAGGACCATGAACATTATTCAAGGACTTTTCCAGGTTTTGTCCAGGTGAAAACAAATTCAAGGACTTTTCCAGGTTTTCAAGGATTTCCACGACGGTAGACACCCTGATTAAAAAAAAAAAGATGAATTATATGGGAAAATGAACTGGAGAAAGATAAATGATTTTTTAGGACATAAAATGCATCAGCGAGAATTATACAGAACTTGACTATCTAGATGGAGAATTCTAACGGCAATGGTCAATAAGGGGTATGAGATCTCGCCAATGAGATAAAGCTGTGGAAGTGTAATAACCTGGAGAATGGTGCAAAAAATTTGTTAATCGACGTACCACTGTAGGCACCTGACCAGGTACAAGGGTTTGGCCTGGAGTGAGGCCCATTTGTTGCATTAGAGCATTCTTCAATGCCAGATGATTCCGTCCATTTATTAGCAGCTGGTCTTTCAAATGCTGTGGAGGATGGAAGTACTTGCACGGAGGCTTTTCCCGATTACATCGTCCCTGGAAAAGAAAAAAAAACAAAGGATTAGATCTTAGTCAGACAATAATCAAGTTAGTTCTACTTAAATCCTTTTCTTTATTTTCAAAACACTCTTCAATCTGTTTTAATCTCTAATTAATGTACTCGTATAATAGGAATTACATCTTAAAAACTTTTCAAGTATTTTCCAGAATATACTAAAATCTCAAAGAAAATTTTGCAAGTGAGCATTGAGAAATATCTCAAAATATGAACTTTCGAAGTAAACGCTATATCTGTTTACAAGCAAGGCGAAACTCTTCGTTACAAACTCAAACAGAAAGCTCCTCTCATATCATGGAATTGCGTTAACTCGAGCGCGCGTCTTGGCAAACTGAACTCCGATTTTGCTATCAAAAGCTATACGTATACTATAAGCTCACGAGATTGTTACTAAACGTGACATTTAATAAGTACAACTCGATGGCAAGATCCTACTGAAGTTATATTTATATGTTGGAAAATTTAATAATTTGTATATTGTTGACAAACACGGAAAAATATATTTCTAGGAACTTTAAACAGGTTTTCATGAAAATTATTATTAAACTACATTTTATGATTATATTATATTCATAATTTTTAAGAAATAGAGATTTAAAGAGATTTAACAAATTTTAAAGAATAGTAAAACATTTTTTATTGACAAATTACATAAAAATTTTGAAACTCTTTTGAATGCTTCGAAATTCTTTAAAATCGCTTGAAATGTTTAAAAATCCTTTGGCATGTTTTAATAACTCTGAAATATCTTGAAAATTTTTTAATATTTTCAGATTCTTTTAAAATCCTGTGATATTTTTGAACTTCATTAAAAATCCCTTAGAACATTTACAAATATTTTTAAATAATTGAAAGTCCTGAAAGTATTATGAAATGAATTATTAAATGAAAAAATCTTGATATCTTTGAAATTTTGTAAAATCTCTTGAAATACATTTGAATTTACTAAAATGATTTAAAATCTTGTGAAAATTCTTGAAAATCCTTAAATTCCTGGAAGCTTTTTTAAATTTTTTTTTAAATTTTCACTATCAATTAAAATCTTTTGAAAAAATTAACAAAACGTGTAAATTCAATTTTTGGAACTCCTCTGACTTTTTTAAACACCTTTGTAGAAATTGATCTAGTTTTTCCTTAACATTCTTAAGTAACTCGTAGGGCTGAAATGGGGAAAAACCAGACTAGAGGAACTAGGTAGTGCCTAGTTAGAGTCTAACTAGAATTTCCTGAACAGATTTCAATTAGGAAATCCTTGACTAGTAATCAATGAAATTTCCTCATTCAATACGAGAATAGTTTTTCCTTGCCAGTACCTGGATAGAAACAAACTAGGATTTCCTACTCTGCAGTTTTAACTCGAAAGATTCTGCACGCAGAAAAATAAATAAATAAGAGTTATATTTCACTTAAAAAATGGAAACAATTTTATTAAATCTACGTAAGTACCTAGTAAGAAACTAATTAGATTTCTTCTAGATTTTCTGGTTAGTTCCTCACTCGATGTAGCGTTACATTCCTTACTAGTAACTGACAAGTTTCCTCGTTGGGTGCTAACCAGACGTAGGGAAAAATTGACTAGAACTTCCACAAAACTAGGACCAATTTCTACTAGGGCATTCATTAAAATGACTTGAAATCTATTTATATCGCTTTAAATTCTTCTGAAATCCTTTACGAAATCTTAATATCTTTGAAATCTTGGAAAATATCTTAAAATCTTTTTAAATTTCCTAGAATCACTTGAAATTTATCGAACCCCTCTTAAATTCATTCAAATCACTTTAAATCTCTTAAAATTCAGTAAAATCTCTTATAGTGCTTTACAATATCTTACAGTTTTTTAAATCTTGTGAAAGCTATGGAAAATCTTTTCTTTCTTTGGAAATCCTTTTAAATTCCCTAGAATCACTAAAAATATCTGGAAAATCTTTAGAAATCCTTTGGCATGTTTTAATAACTGAAATTTCTTGAAAGTTTTTAAATTTTTTAATATTCTTTTAAAATCCTTTGACTTTTTTTAACTTCATTAAAAATCTCTTACAATATTTACAAATATTTTAAATCTCTTGAAATATACCTAAATTCCCTAAAATCATTTAAAATCTTGTAAAAATTCTTGAAAATCCTTAAACTCTTGGACGTTCTTTTATAATCCTCTAAAAATATTAATATAAATGTCACTAAGTCACTATCATGTAAAATCCATTGAAAAAATTAACAAAATGTGTAAATTAATTAAAAATCTTGAAACTCCCCTGAATTCTTTAAACATTCTTTAAAATAACTTGTAATCTATTTATATCGCTTCAAATTCTCCTGAAATCCTTTAGGAAATCTTGACATCTTTGAAATCTTGGAAAATATCTTAAAATCCTCTTATATTTCCTAGAATCACACAAAATTTCTCAAAACCTTCTGAAATTCTTTAAAATTACTTGAAATCTCTTAAAATGCACTAAAATCTCTTAAAGTCCTTTACGATATCGTAAAGTATCTTTACGATTTTTAAATCTTGTGAAAACTCTGGAAAATCCTTACATTCTTTGGAAATCCTTTTAAATTCCCTAGAATCTAAAAGGATTGAAAGACTAAAGACTTGAAATTTCTTGAAACCCTCCTAAATTCCTTAAAATCACTTGAAATCTTTTTAAAACCCTTTAAAATTCTTTAATATCATTAAAAATCCCTTCAAATACTTAAAAAAAATTTTAATATTATAAAATCTTGAAACTCTCCTGAATTATTTTCTCCTAAAAATTTCTAAAAATCACTTATTCTTTCTATATTAACACCTCTTTTTTCTAATAGGAAATTTTTTTTCAAAAAGTTAAATAGTTTAATAATCAAATATTGTGAATAATGATTACGCAGGAAATTCTTTTAATCCTTATGGGGTATTGACCAGTTTTCCCTAGATGGGGTATTTACTAGGGCCTTTTTTGGGTAAACTGACAAGGCCCTAGCCAGTTTTCCTCAAGTATGGCAATATTCTACCAAAGCGTTACAAGCGTTGTGTGGGCCTTTCCAGTTAACCTGATTAGGGCCACATCAGAGGTAGGGAAAACTGACCAGGATCCTGTCAGTACCCCATAAAAATTTCTGCACGGGATATATTCTTTGTTCTTCATCTCTAATATCGTAAAGTATTCTTGATATAGTTTACATTGTTCAAAATGTGAACTCGTTATATGCAACTGATGTACCCATATTTTGAACAAAAGCATCAATAAAATACCTAATGCAGATAATGAACAAGAAGAGCTCAGCTTAAGTGAGGAAGGCATGATACTAATTAGAGTCTAATAATATTGGTTCAGGTAAGTTTACCAGAGAGAATACTGATAGAGAGTCAAGCATGGTACAAACATCGTCTTAAGCTCAGGCCACAACCTAAGTCTTCCAGAAAGGCAATGGCTTTTGGTTAATAACTGCTTGTGAACACCAACTCTAGGGTTAATGTATTGCCTAATTGGAACCTAGCTTATATATCTTGACTTGTATTAATTTAGATAATTAGTTTCATATTTCAAGAATTGTATTTGCTGTATATTTTCCCAGGAAAGTAGTTCACGGAAAACAAATTTTGCCTAAAGTAGACATATAAATCCATAAAATAGCAATAATAAATTCATAATAAGTAACGTATGGATGACCCCTAAAGGTTTAAGTTAAAAGTAAAATTGAAAATGTTGCGAATGAAGTGCGAAATTTGGATTGGAGGGCAAGCTCCTGAGGTCGGTTGGAAGTGAGTCTTTTTCACCTTGATAAAACCCTGACGTGAAGGTGGTCGACGAACACGATCCTTCAGACCCGAACTAACCCCAGTTTATAACCCTCTGCCTTGTCACCGTCGTTCTCCACCCCATGTCATTCAGGTCCTCAGATCCTTCATCGCATTCGTCGCTCTCTCGTCCTCCTAGTCGTTGCAGCACACCGAGAGCCAAGCACCCGGTGGGGTTAGGGACTAGGGTGCAAGATTACTAGGATTTGCGCCTAGATTTGCATATCGATTTTCCGCCGAGTGACGCCTCGTATGTGATGGCAAATGGCACACAATTTGCCTTAATTTCGTGGGTCGACACCAAATCTTGCCTGCCTTTTCTCTTGTCAGTATGGGATTTTCGAGAAAGAACAATCACCACGAAAAAAAGTATTTCGATTACAAATAACCTTGGATCCAGAGGAAAAACTCAAGTATCACTTGGAATTGATTTTTGACTTCGAAGAGAAAGTCATTACGTAGGAAAGTATGAGTGGAGCCTTTTTCATGAACTCGGCTCTGCTTGCATAGTCACGTGGCATTTGCTACGAAGGGAACCCGTGTGATTTGAAGCAAATCACACGGGTTCCTTAATGGGATCAAAGATTTGCGGGAGCTTTAGTCTTAATTGCAGTTGTAAACTAGTTCTCGTCATTTTATGAATTTACACTCAAAAAAAGTTAAAGTAGTGTTAAATATGCCCTTACTATACTTTAAAATTAAAAGTATTAGAAGTTTTTGATAAACATTCTGATCAATATAACCAGACTAGGATTTTAGAGATTTCATTTGATTTTATGGATGATGCAACTTTTAACATCCAGGACTCATAACTTATTGAAATTATGTATTGTAGAAACGTTGAAAAAAGCTTCTATATTAAAATAGAGAATAGAAAAAAATAAAATCCTTTCCTTGAGTCGATATTTTTTGAATATAAGAACTCAACAATCTCAAGATTACGAGTAAAAAAGTTAAACTTTTTTCTCATTTCGATAATGCAGATATTGAAGAGGAATGGCGTTCTTCAGGGATGCAACATTAAAAGCAAAGAGAGTTTTCCCAGTCTACGTTTATTTTGAAAGAAGATGGTGGAACGTAAAGAGAGATGGCGATAGATATCAGTCAGATAAATAATTGATCAAACTGGAAGAGTGCAAAGTCAAAGCAATCAAGAAAAACGAAATTTATACGTTTCAACGGTTATTCGTTGTCGACTAATTATCCTGGTCTGCTAATTTTATTCCTCCATTCGCTAGTTCTCTTTTTGAAAAACTCGGATCGATATAACATTATGAGAATGTAAACGCTTTTCCTTCAACTCTGATATGAATATGACCATTGCTTCCAGCAGTCCAGAATAAAACCTATACTTTCTCGTTCTTAGGTTCATAAAACTTTTTTATGTGTCTCAGATCTCTGTATCTCCATAAAATGCGCGACTGGAACATTTTCTCAAAATGTATTGTCGAATTAACAGAATTAATTTCTCGCTCTGATAGGAAAGAATAGAGAATAGAGAAATCGTCCATTTTCGAAAATGCGAATTATAATAATAAGAAAGAAATTTAAATATTTCAAAGCTTGCGAACAATGAAGGATGATCTGATTAAAAATAAATAGACGTTAAATTTATGAATCAAGGATATATTAACGAGGGGGTAGTTAGAGTTATGTACAACCTCGCGAGATATTATCAGCATCTCCTATCATTACCAGTCATTTTGTCCTGTGCCTGCAATCCGAGCATCCGCTTATTAGTAATTTAGCCCTTTATAATACACTGAAAGAAATTTTGTAACATAATACGTTAAAATCGATATTACAATTTAGTATAATCTTTTACGATTTAGGGAAATCGGGTATTTATATCAGAAAGTAATATAAAGGATTCTGAAATTTGCTAAAGACTATACTAAAAATTATGAGTCATGCGAAAAGAATAGACGAAAACACGAAAAGAGAAAGAATAAATTCGTAACCCGTCGTGAATCTCCGTCAATTCACACTGCACAATTATAAGATTATAAACACACATAAATGCACACATTATAACACACATTCGCAGAGGTAACACTTATACTAACTTCAACCTTAACTTATATACATATTACGCACACATAAATATAAAACACACGCATCGCAAATCGCAAGTAAATTACGCTGATAGAAGAGGTTTGAAGATTCCTTATATACTAATTGGTGAAAATGTTTGCACTTGTGAGAAACGGCATGGTGCTTACTCTGGTGGTTATCAGGAAACAAAAAGTCCTCCGAAACTTCGATTCACATCGGGAGCGCTACGGTCGGCGAATTCGGCTGACCTCGGGAGATTATCGGAGCTATTCGGTTTTTTTAATATCGTGACTTACAATTTCCTCAACTGAAGCTTACAATTTTTGTTAGCGTCTATATTACTTTGTAGAATATTTCTATTAACATATGTAACTCAAGCTGGTAATTTCTGTAAATGCTTTTATATTATTGGATAATATCATTATCAAATTTTATCATTCTACGTTCGTAATTCATAAAATATCAATCTTTGCTATTGAATATACCAATTCTTGTTTTCAAGAATTTTAAAGTTTCGTAAGTATGCTAACAATAATTTGTATATTTACACAATTCCCCTAAATCGTAATCGTCTTTATCAATTATGAATATTGAAATAGCAAGTATTGATATTAAATTTCTTTCAGTGTAGAGAGACTACACTCATAAATAAGCAACTGCAATATTTAATATTTTACGCCGTGTTCAAATATTCTGCTCGATATTTATTGAATTCAGTGAACTTGTGAGCTGGCAAATCGCGTTGATGCTGTAATACGGTTTCAAATTCATACAACAACACAGCTGCAGAGCTTTATGGCGATGCGTTTCAACCCAATACTGTATCCATTTCAATCAGATACGACGTAGCGAAATACGATTTTTGATGTCGCTGATAAAAACACGTTGTTCACACTCGTGTACATATTTACATTATCGTGTCACTTTTACATATTTAAGTTTTAGTATGCGTTGATCGTTTTATATTCCGCTATAAAATTTCAATCCTTTCATTTAGCTAATTAAATATTAACAGTCATCATAGTTCGAAAATGTGGTTTAAGTTCTGAACGTTCAAATGAACGAATTTTTGTATTGATTGTATTTTAAACTATAAACTGTTCTTAAACATTAATTTATTTGCATTAACATTTCATTTGTATAGAAGAATATGGAAGACACTTATAATGTCTTCCATATTCTTCCATACAAACTTAATGTTAATGCAAATAAATTAATGTTTAAGAACAGTTTATAGTTTAAAATACAATCAATACAAAAATTCGTTCATTTGAACGTTCAGAACTTAAACCACATGTTCAAAATGGAAATCCAGCAAGTAGAAAAAATATGTCAACAAAAATAATTTATTAGATTGTCGGAAGCTGAAATAATCTATTCGCAACATAAGGTTTAAGTTCTGAACGTTCAAAACTAATCCAATAAAAGTTTTTGTTAAAAATGTTCATCATTGTCAAAATGGACCAGTGAAACTTATCTTGCCCTGACCAAAAAGATGAGAAACAAGATTAAGATATAAAACTTCTTCTTGATGCGGAGCTCAGCTCGTGAACTAAAGTCATGCAATTTCTCTGTTGCAATTTCCACCTTCTATCGTAATTCACAAATTCTGTGTTTGCCGTGTTTGCTACAAACGCGAATCCCGTAAATTGGGAATAAAGTCCGCGCGCGTTGACACTTGACGTGAGTTAGGAAGTTATGGTGAATCGTAGCTTGCTTATAGATGTTGACGAGTCGTGGGAGTGAGGAGGATTGAAGAGTATCAGCTAGGACAAGTTTGATGCAATTTTGGACAGGTTGGTCACGTCCTAACCCTGGAGTTGTCACAACTTCCGACGACCTCTCTATACCTTTTCCAACCCTATCCTCCCACACCTCTTGTGTTGGTTCTTCTTTGTTCCTCATGCTCTCATCACGCCTCCACACCGTAGTTGAGCTTCAAGAACCGAGTTAATTCGAAAACTACGAGTACCAAAAGCACTACTTTTAGTTAGAGTTCTGTGCTCCAGTGTTAAAAACTTATTCCTAGTTCCACTGCAGAACTTGGCTGAGATTGGATCAGCGATCTCGTTTTACGACAGATTCCTTCCAGACGCGTAAGGTCAGCCAGCGAGTTAACAAGCTTATCGTAAAAACTTGCTTGCCTGAATCGTGTTCGGTACACCCACGATATCGAAAAAGTCCTTTTTCCCACTTTCGGTAACCTAACGACGATAGGGAACAATCTCTTAAATCTTGCAAATCGAAAGAAAAGTCTCTCAAAATAAAACTGGCATGTATTACGAAGATTGGAGACACGTGTCGACAATAGAAATTTCGTAACTATAACAATCAGATTCAGATTGATGTTACGCAGTATTGTGTTTTCAACAATTCACGTTAATTACATTATCCATACCATCAGTAGCATTAACCCAGAGTGGAATTATACCCCGATTCAAATACATCTCATCTATGCATACCGGCGCCAACAACATTCCACAATACACATGTATAGACGCAATATATTTGACACAATAGTACAATTAATAAACTATAGTTAATTAAAATACAGTATCTCTTCCTCTTCCCTAACCAACTTACGATATCATAACACCATCCAATGAAACAAAGCAGAGAACTGTCTGAATGTAAATGAAACACTATAGCAACAGTTTCAAGCACATAAAAGCCTTGCCATCAGATATAGTTTCCATGTGGTATTTTCCTTGCAGGTTCTATTAAAGCATCAGTTTAGGAAAATGTGATGGCTTCTACAAAAGGGCAGATGATTATCTGCAGATAAATAGCGGATCGGAAATCCACTGGTAAAGAGAAATTGGATAAATCTAGAGATAATAAAGAAGGGATTGGTTTTGTCGTGCACGCTAGATCGAAATGTCCGTTGGGAGGGATTTCCCATTGATTCTGATGAGAAAAGGAAACGGGGTGAATTGGGAGGGTTAGGGGGTAGACAGTAGGAGGCGATGAATTATTTCGAGAAAACTGAGTTATCGGTTAATGAACACCTCTTCGACTCGGGGTGTTCAAGGACCCTAGACTCTAGTGCAGCGCGCAGACCTAGTCATGACTCTCGAGGTTAAGGGTTGCTCACCAACCCCCAGATTCTTCCCACACCCACTACCACTGCGGACCTTTCCTCTCGTCACCCCTACTGCTTGAGAATTCCTGATAATTTATACGGGAGTGTTCGGGTATTCGAATTCTTAGGCGTTTGATTCGTCAGCACAATTAAACGAATTAATAGGCAGTCCTTCTCGAGATCCATTCCCCCTTTTCTCTGTTTCTCCTGCCATTCTCTCTCTTCTGCACCATAGCACAGTTTTGCGCTTGAATCAATGCTTTGCCCACAACGTGTGGCTTAAATTCTTTGTGAAATCTAATACGTAATTTGCTCATTAGAATTGAGAGTTTCTTTGCTATTTCCAGCAGCAGCAGCAGCAGCAACTTTTCTAAAGGATTGAAAACATACACGTCCATCACAGTCGTGATGGATGGTAAAGGCTTGCCAACAAATATTGTTGGAGTGTGTTCTTTTATTATTATCTTTTGGCTACCTTTTTTTTTTGATAAATGAAGCTCCAACAAAATCGATGTTTTCCGTTACACAGTGAAATTTAAATTCATGTTGAGTTTGAAGATTTCGAGACTTTGGATATTATTAACCGCTGTTGAGCATCGTTAATATCTCCAGTGTCAGAAGTAGAAGACGGTAAGCCTCCACGCAAAGTGAATATAGTCTAACCGGAAGTGCTGCCATTGTCTAGGCCCCCTTGACGACTTCCGGCTTGCAATATTTCGCAAATCGTACATGCGGATTTTGAAACAGAGAACAGCAGGTGGTCACGCACCTGGAATAATCCACAAGAGTGTGTACACTGTACATGTACAGTGTACAGTGTACATGTTGTGTTTCGTGAGTGGCGTGAGACGACCCCTCACGATTCGTAGCTTTATGAAATTTGCAGGTCTTTTACGACGAAAATTGTCAGTAAAAGGGTTATAACTGAAAACTAGGTGATGAAGATTGACTTTCTTTTTTTCAATAGCCATACGACCCAATTTAATCAGATTCCTATCACAAAATATAACTAAACTTCCACTCAACTGCAGCAATCTGACGTTTTTCATTTTCAGATTCAAAACAGATAGATTTAAATTGAAAAAAGTACTTTTCCAGAGAGCATCTAGCATCATACGAGTGGAATTTTGTCGGCGTGAAATGAAATGAGGTTAATCAAGTTTATTTTCCTTCTTCCATCCCCATCAATTAAATTCACAAACCCTCATCATTCCACAATCGAGTGAAATAGTCCCTGGAAAATTGCTATTCAACATATCATTTATCGCGAGAGCACTAAATGGTTTGTTGTATTGTTTCAGTGATACATCTGTTGGTTAGTCAACTCTAAACACAATAATTACCATTATCGAATGCTGCTGAACAACTTTAGTATGTAGCATGAATCAATCATTTGCTAATTTGCATCTCTTGTTTGTAAGCTTCATTAATCAGTGATATATTTACAACGCACATTTTCGGACTTGATGAACGCAGTACTATAATTGAGGGATGAGCTAAAAATTTAAAATCAATAAGAAGATCCCACATTGATAATTCATATACCATATAAAAAAATTTGTTGTACTATTCCCGATTCTCCATGACTAGTACTTTAGGTTTGCTGCTTCATCTTATATATGTATCTAGGATACCTCATCAATAAGCCAGAAAATAAAATACAAAATACAGCAGAATGAAAAAGAAAGAATAATATAGAAGAGAAGATCTCTTCTGACAAGAAAAGAACATTCTAAGTGAATTCTTCAAGTATGTGACTTAAGATCCAGAAGAGCTTTTGTGTCTTTTGCGTACTTTTAGCGCTAATTCCGGCAACAAATGGCATAATTCGTTCGGGATTCTGAAATTAGGTTGGATGGTATTCTTTTGAAAGATTACGTACATTCTCACGTAGCGTAAGTAGGGAAACTCAAGGACTCTTTGATGTACTGAGATAGGAGTGTGTCAGACATTCTGTACAAGAATGAGAATGAGGATGTTACGGAAAACGTGGTGAGAAGCTCAAACGTTTATTTTCCTTATCTTTGTCCTCTTTTCCACTCTCTTCTTCCGTTCCTTCCATCTTTTTCTTTATTCGTCACATAGAACCTGGTAGAAATTCTTTCACTGCTTTTGCGGGTTCTTCTACCCGACCTCTGCTTCTCTACGCGAAGATCACCCAAGAACTACTTCCTTTGATGCACCTAATTCACTAAATTGTTATTCTTTGAGGGACTTCTTTTGTCGCACTCGAGGCTTTGCCAAGAAGCAAGAAAAAGAATATTCTCTAGCGCTATTTTACTTTACGTTTATCCAGAGGTACACTCTACCATCATTATGTTGAAGGTAAAAGCAGAAAACAGGAAACTTTTCATTTGCTTGGGATGCACTACTCTACTCGGAAGCTAATTTCCGAAGAAAATATTATTATTATATCACTATTATATCCGGAGAAAATAATTTTAGGAATTTGCGTATATTGAGAGTATGTAATACTTTCTCTAATTCTCGCGGGATATAAATTAATGGTCTACAGCTGAAGAGACAATAAAATTAAGGAAAACGTTAACTTCGTGACCTGAATATACAACACAAGATTATAAAGTTATTCTAGTAACCGACAGTGTGCATAAGTATGTCTATTAAAATTGTAATTACACAGCTTTAAATGGGTTATAGTAGACTGAAATTGCATGTTGAAAGCATACTTGGTTATCAACATACTCTAAACAAACATTAAATTCCTTCCTCTAATTATGTACTGATTTTTCTCTAAGCACATTTCCATATTATACAATTTCTATAAAGTCCTATTTATTTGAATGAACTGCATCAAAATTGTGGAAAGCATCTCAACTCGACGACGACGTTGCACTCGAGACGCATTGATCTCAAATTAGGATCAATTGAAGCGAAAGCTTGATCCTTGACTCTGCCTAGCTTATGCTTCTTTTTATTCGTGGAGAGCGCAAAAAAGGCAAAACTGACAAAAGTGCCGAAAAGCAAAAGGGTACACGCGAGCATATGACGTATCCCATCGGTCCTTGATGGATCACTCGAGCGTGCTGCACCCTCGAGTGGCGGTGGGTACTTTCTTTAAAAAGGAAAAGGAAGAGAAACCGCCTCTCGTAGAACCCTCGCCTCGCTAATGCACTCGTGTCATTCTCCCCTGAGTAAATGTTGGTGCATATTAACTCCACCGTTTAAAGCCTTATGGTTGAACCCTGTACTGAGATTCACGAAGCCAGTATTCCCACTTGACCTTCTCTGTTTTCCTTAAAACTTCATTATGAAACAAATTCAAATTCTGCATACTGTAATTACATTTTCAGGTCAATTCGTGTTTATTCGTCTGAACATCATTTATGAAAGCAATTAGTATGAATTCAATGAGAGCAATTGCAAACTAAGAAAGTGAATTACAAACAAAAAGTATGTGGTTTAAGTTCTGAACGTTCAAATGAACGAATTTTTGTATTGATTGTATTTTAAACTATAAAATGTATTAAAAAATTAATGTTAATACAAATGAAATAATGTTTTAACACTGTTTATAGTTTAAAATACAATCAATATTCGTTGACATAAAATCAACAATTCGTTCATTTGAACGTTCAAAACTGTTACGTCCTAACAACACGTAAATATCCAATTTATATTATTAAAACTAAATTTCTTAATTCATGTCTACAACTGTCACATTTAGTATTTTATTACGGTGACGGATTAGGATTAACATACTTTAATGGTCAATAGTTTATTGCACTTGCACATTTATATTTATTTTGCTACAGCTTAGGATTAAGGTCTTTTATGAGGCCATTTATGTATACTTGATATGAATCCTTCTCTAGGAGTTATCATGAGTGGGAGCGTAGAACGAAGTCTACGCGAGAAAGAGTGAGAGAGAAAGGGAGTGTAGGTCCTCCTCTCTATCTTGTGACGATTATTTCAGAATGGTTCATGGTGCCGTGGGTTGGTGAGACGTCACAAAGAAATGGAGGTTAGTATAGTCTTTCCTGGTATAAGGGTGGGGTCCAAAGAGAATTGAATTGGTATGCCACTCGTCTCTTTGGTGAGGATACCGGCAACCGGCTACCCCCCCAAAAAAAATACATGGAGGAAGGAAAAGACAATCTTCCTTTGAAGAGATGGTTCGAAGCAAGATTCACCACATTTAGCAGCAAAAGTAGTATTTTATTTACGTAGGTTCGTATACAGGTGGAAGTACAAGTCTCAGCTTGAGAGCGTAGCGTAAGCGTAGGCTGTAGTGTTCGCTAGCTTGTGACGCGTTGCTAGACACCCAAAGACTGGCATTCAATCCCGGGCGAATAGCGCTTGACAAAGAGCGGCTAACGTAATGGCTAGCGTTGTGACGCGCTAGTTATAGCAATGTCGTTTGGATTTTTGCGCCTGGGCGTATATCATAATAATCCTGCAATAGTTCAATCCTGACCATACTAAATTTCTCATTTGTTTCCCAAAGTAATAAAATCTTGGGAAATTCCAATAGTGATGTCAGGGGAAGGAGCGTCTAATATACCTGTATTGAAATTGTACTTCCCCTTTCACTTTAAGTTTGCAAGGGTCATAGTTTATATTTGCATCCACCTAATTTTGTACCTCAACTGACCAGAAACCAACTAACCGTCGCTAGAGCAACAAGCTCGTGTTCTCTTAGCAAATACATATAGCTGTCAATACTTATAATAAATTAAAGTAATTGGAGTTCTTGGTTTTTCATTTATTTATCTTGCATTTACTTTGGTTAGACATAATATTTAGTCTAATTTTCGAAGTACACCAGCGTCAAACCAAGCGCAGTGCTAAAACAAAAACTGTTCAATCATCAAAGAATGAATTACTTCTGGAAGGGTAGAAACCAGAATAAAGGAAAGATCTTAATGTGCAACCTAGTATCTTTGAAATCGTCCTTTAGCAACTTTTCAGAAACATTTCTTTCACCTAAAATCTGCCTTAATTCCTTGTTACTCAAGAAATGTGATGTGATTAAATTACTCCACGGGATTGTCACGAGGATTAGAGAATTAAACCGAAGTTTGAGTCTCTTACGCTTGGTACACCGCATGTTTGTCGTCTAATCTATCACTGCGAGATGTATGTGCGAGAAATGTAATTTCTAATTACAGGAGAACGTCAGCAAACCACGAAGCAATTCAAATTTGGCTGAAAGTTTCCAAGTGCGTAGAGTCAGCAGGATGCACTTAGACTAGAATGTGGGGGTTGGGAAGTCGAGGTCAGGAATAAGGGTTCCTAAGAGCGAGGGAGATAGAGGGCAAGTTGACGGAGGGAGAAAGAGACAGAAAGCAACAGGTTGCAAGTAGAATGCACGAGTGACAAGACGAGGCAAGAGTTGCTTGAGGCGGTCCATGAACCAGCCTCGCTTCTTATTACGACTACCCACTTGGCTGTATTACTAAAGTGTCTCCGGATCTTTTCTCTAAATTCAGCTCCAGGAACACCCAACTTGAGATTAATCTGTGTACCACGCTGAGTGGAAAAACTCTCCCGACGTTTCGTAAATTTTACATGATTCACGTAACTCTCGTAAGAAGTCCTATTTTAAGATCTAATTATTCACAGAATCTTAATTAAAATTTGAATTTATTGCTCTCTAAATACAGAATGGTTAACAAGTCTAAAATATTTCTATTCTAGATTAGGTATATCTCTTCACTTTATATTGAAAAAAGATTTCGCTGTCACCGCTGCCTCCACTAGTGTTGCAACATCGAATAAAAAACATCGATATTTAACATCGATGTAGCATCGAAAAGAAACCATCGATGTTCCCGATATATCGGAACATGTTTCAAAAACATCGATGCATCGAAAAAAACCATCGATGAATTAAAAATAACATTCTTTTAATGTTAAATTTTTAATATTTAATAATATAAATACAAAATAATATATAAAAATATAATCAATATACATGTAAAATTATAAAAATAATATATTAGTGGTTGATTCTCAACCAATCTATTCAAATTATTATGTTTTTCAAACAGGAAATGAAATAATATAAAAGAAAACGGATAGAAATAGATTTTTTCAAAATGGATAGTAATCTGAAAATTTGTTAACCATTGGAAAGAAAACATCAATGTTTGAATCGATGGATCGAAAGTAAAACATCGATACAAATACATCGATCATCGCAAGAAAAACATCGATAGTTCCGATGGTTCCGCATCGATGTTGCAACACTAGCCTCCACTGTTTCAAGAATTGAGACACCCCCTTGAGTTTTTGGAAAAAAAGGATAGTTGAATTGTAAAAGTAGAAATTTCTTAAAATATATTAATTAGGAGGCACAAGGGAAGTAGCCTCCTAATAATTGTACAAATACATAATATTCTCTTCGCTAACAACATTTAATAAAGATATTTGAGGGAAAGGTTGAATGTCATTTAAGATAGGAAGAAGCAATGTATAATACAGTAAGAATAAAAGTAAAGGACAAAAAAAAGGAAGTGCAAACGGAGGAATGAACCCGGTGGTAAGTTATGAATTCCGCGTAATTAGGTGGGCAAACAGCAGAGCGCTCGTGGGCGGCAGCTGGGTGTAGTCTTCCGTGTGCAAAATGGAGAATAAGTCAGAAAATAGAGGGAAAAAAACTCCAAGAGAGAGAGAGAGAGACAGTGAGTAGAGGAGAAAAAGAGAGAAAGAGAAATGTAAAGGGAGAAAGAGGAAGAGGAAGAGAATGAAAAGAGGGTTGAAACTAACTCAGTTCATTTCCATGAATACAACTCCCGCTATACCATACGTGGGGTAGAAGAAGAGAGTCTGCCTACCAACCCCATTCCATCATTCCACTCGCGAGGGACAGATGACCACTTTCGATGCAATGCAACTAGTGAAATTTCTCTCTAAACTGTTCTAAAAACGAGAATTAAATTCCAATTTCGCGAGGCAAATATCAGCCAGTTATGCTGGTTATGCAAAGCAACTTTTCACTAATGTATGATTAGTATATTCATAATAATTGACCACTTATACGATTTTGTATTCAGGAAAGGATTCACCGGTGATGCTAATGTGTCAATTATGAGAAACAAATTGGGTTACCTATAATGGTCTTAGTATTATACAATTGGCATATTGCATTACGTTTCAAATTTCATATTCGAAAATTGATGTTAAACTGTCAATCCCCACAATTCCAGTTTGATTACTTGCTTCCTGAGTCAAAATTGATATAACATTTATTTGGTAGCAATATCAAAAGAAGAAGAACGCGATTTCATAAAGTGGGTTAGTCTCGCGTTTAAGATTTGAAATCAGAAAACGGATAATTGAAAGTAATTAAAAGTTTCACGAGAATTCGTCAAAGATTTCGAAAGCAGGATTGCAGTGAAGCTAATGCTAGAACAAGTAATCCTGTAATAGAGTTTACAGGAGTAATTTCTGTTTTATGAGCATAGTTTATATTTGGATTATTAGATCAACTTTGTTTTCGACACTCAGTCATTTGCAAGATGAATCGCGAACTGAGCGCCATTTCGAATTCCGTTGTCGTCCTCGCCACGAATTAGCTGAGAATTTCATCCTCTCTCTTACAAAACCCTTTTGGGATGAGACTGCTTTTAATTACGAATTCTCGCTCGATGACTTGCACGACGGAAACTTCAACGAGGATTTGAATTTGTAGTCGTGAAAGGGTACCTCAATCAAGTCTGCCAAGAAAGACGAATAAAATATAGTGGAAATAATCAAATTTAATGAACTATCATCAACGGATCAATTTTAAGTTCGTTTCATACATAGAACATCCCTAACTTTTTTATGACTTCCAGGTATTTTCTTGTCTTGCGGATTTAAACGTGTGCATGAAAGGAAAGAGGGAGCGAAAAAGCTGATTATTCCGAAGCACGATGGTTCAACGAGTGGCTTTGGACCTTAGCGAATTTTCAGAAAGGGTGAACATACGTACGTATGTTGGCTATTTGTAATAAGGTAGGTAGATAGGTTGGAAGGTTTGAACGTAGATATAGTCAGAGGTTCGGAGTGGGTTGGTATATATCCCGAGGGAGTGATAGCGGAGCGATGTATGGTTATTGGCCGGCCGGCGGCATCGATTCTCACGGCAAGGGAGCCACAGATCACTCGAAAACTGAAACTCCCGACCGCATCGGCGCTTCTATCCACCGGCTAAATACTTTATTAGTAAGTTACAGTTTTCCGCCAGATACACGCGAATTCACCATACTGGAATCGTAAGTCGCATTTCCCCAGTGGTGTCACATCGCCAATTACTCTACACGTCTAATGAAATTATGCTCAATTTTGCTTCGCGAAATTACGTAACATTTGCCTTTGACAAGATCACTCAAGCCATGCAGAATCTGACTCTCAAGTGAGATTCGACGCCCAATTTAAACCACGACAATTCTGGTTAGTGAAATTCAGTTCTAATTGAAATTTGTTACCTCTGTCGTGACTTTCACCTTACTGTTCACCTGTTTTTCCATTGACAGGAAAACATTACTTGAATCAAAGAAATTTAATACTGAATACGTCCAATAAAATATTTTTTTGATCAAAATCAATTTTTCTTGTAATAAAAATGATGTTCTCATTTGAAAAATATTATTTCTTGAAGCAAAAAAATTTTTTTCAATCAAGCAAATATTTTATTGGACGTATTCAGTAATGCATTTTCTTAATTCAAGTACACTCAACTCCCGATATACCGAGAGTTGAATGTAACCTTTTTTCTTTGAGTCTTTTGTCGCTTGGATAATTTCCAAAGGTCAGGGATGGTAGAGATTTCTTACCTGAAACAAAAACAGAAGAAAATTATTTTTAAAATACTAGCAAAATACATGGGCTCGATTCGTTTATTTTTGCTTATGTTATATTTTTTTTATATAATTAATTTTAATATTTCGAAATGAACTTGCGAAATCAAACAAGATTTCAGGAAATTTTAAATTTGTTTACTATAACAATAAAAGTAATGAAAGATTTAAAATATATATCTGTCCGACAAACTAATTTTTGTTAACATTTAGGGAATGGTTGCATTCTTTGTATTATTTGTATTCTTTCTAACTTGTTTAAAAGAAGAAAATTTTATAATATTAAAGAATTACAGGATTTATTTACATGGACAACTTTTTTCCGTTCTACTCTAAAACTTTCCTAGTCAATAGAATCAATTGGATACAATTTCTATCTTATTCGAAAATATGGCCACAGATCCTTGAAAATGATCTCAACATATCAATATTTTATTTCTCGATTTTCCAGAATCGGTTTCCTACAGTGAAAATTTCAAGTTACGATGGAGACAGGTATGTATGGGAGCATAACTTGGTTTGACAGCTCTATCGGTAAAATTGGACAAGTCTCTTCGATCTCAAGGGATTGAGTCTTCCGAAGCAATTTAGTTGATCAGCGATCGACGGGATCCAGAGGAATAGGTATCGTTCTTTGGAGCCAAGAACTCGACAAAATATATCGTGGAAACATTTTTGCACCCCAAAACGAATCATGCGACGGTACTTGGATTCCTGAAGTGGTGGACTTCCGGGAAGGTAACATTTATGGACTTTTGATCTATGTATATGTAGCAATTGTGGGCTTCCATTGGGTTTACAAGGGTGGACGTTACGTGCACTCCAGTCTTGGCGCACTTTATTCGGCTGATTGGGGTAAACCCTGGGGAGTCGTTCTTCTCGTCTCGTTCCTTTTTTATTTTTCTTCAACGGCCCTACCTCGAGCAGACGGCTACGGCAGTCAGTTTCTCGGCCGTATCCACATCTATGGAAGAAAGTCTGACGCCTCAAGTGGAAGATGAAACGGAAAGGGCGCCTCTGAGTAACATCAATGGGCAACTATTGTCGTACCGGGGAAATTCAATTCCAACTGGACGAGAAAAATTGTAATCTTTTGCTCCGAGTCTTCTTGATTGTCGCTTACAATCCAAGAAACGGAGAACTTCAAACGCTGGGGCGCCGTTGTGAGATACAAAGTCAGAATTATCAAACTGCATCGTTTCCTCTTCTGTTAGATCCTTCAAGTGAGAATTCAAGAGGAAGTTAATTGGAGATATGTCGGATGATTTAAAACTCTTTTTCCAATTTAAATTTTACAATTCAATAAGTTTGCAAGTTTAAGTTGAGGAAAGTTTGCAGAGGGTCTTGGGTCATGCTAGATAACTTTCACTTTCACGTAAATCGCGTTAAGAAGTAAGGATACCCTGGGGTCGCCATACTTTAGTTCTAGCCTAGAGTAATGCATCAAGTTCTAGAGTCGTTCGCAACTCTTAGGACCGTTAACTCCCGACCGATACTCGGTAATCGATTTCCTTCGATAGACCCTGCTTTAGCAGCAGTATCAACTCTAGTCAAACTGCTAAGAGTCCGTGGTTCATGTGACATTGTAAGCCTACCCAGCTTCTTAATTAAATCAATAACTTGAAGGGTTCGACGTATCAACCATCCAACTAGCTATGGCGCCGATCGGTAAACATCTAGTATTCCCTTCGCCAATTATCACGTCGCGATAGATCGCTTCAAGGTCCTTTGATCCACCCAGACGATACCAGGATGTCAGATCCTGCCAATTAGCCGAACCGCATGATACCATACATCGTTGCGTACTCACAGCGTAGACTAATTTCCAATCTATTCGACTCTCGAAAACAGTTTTTCCTCCTTAATCATCCTACCAGTTTATAATAGAAGAAATGTACCCGAAGTTTTCAACGTTCGAATAAACGAAATATTTTTTCCTAACTCCATTTTATCCATCATTTTCCAAGAGTCAACAGAGTAGAAAAACAGTCCCCAAGGTTTGTTGGAATGAAGTAACGAACATGACGCGACGGGGGGGGGGGCACGTATACAAAACATGACGTTTTTTTATTTTTGACCTTGAAGATATCAATTGTGCCAATTTTCATGATCATTTTCCTAGTCAGTGAATCAAAATATGTAAGTATACGTAGCTTCAAAGAAATCGGAGGTAAGGGGTTTTCGGAAGTATATCCAAAGAAAACCTGGATTCAAAAAGGTGGAGGTGATATATAAAAGCGAGCGAAGGAAATTCGTATTGGCTGAAAGAAGCGATGCGGGATTACGAAAGGATTTATTTGAAATTTTCTACTCCTGCCGTAATCGTTGCTACTCCCATTCCTGAATTTCGATAGCTCGTGTACAAATAACGGAAATAACAGAACATCCAATTCGCCAAAAGAAGAAGAAAAAAGAACAAAAATGTACGCAGCATACTTATCGGAGAGTCTTTTCCGGTAGATAAAAGCACTTCTTCCTTTAGGAGCGTGTTTCATGATTCCAACAATATAAAAAAAGAATGATTGACCATTGATACGATTATTTTTAATTAATAGACATGAAAAACGTTTTATCGAAAAAATGAGAGCTTCTTTTAGTTTCTCTTTAAAATAATGTTTCTGAAAGGAGAATAAAAATATTTTTAAAATGTAAAAAATGTTCAACGTTCCTTTTAATGAATGAAGATGAAACTGGCATCATTATTTTTATAAGGATTGAAACATTTTATTTTTGATTCTTGAAAAATCGAATCTGTCGATACGATCATTGTCAAGAAGTATCTTCGTTACTGTAACATTGGTGGGCGTACCGCAATTAGTTTCATTTCTCATTGTGGCATCCGACTACATCAAGCTTTTTTATTTATTTTTTGTTCACAACGTCAAATCAAATCGGAAATCAGAGAGCACGAGAAAAATTGGAAACCAGATTTGTCGATCCTCGCACCCAAGGAAATTGTCTGCTTTTAATAATGTTTTCTTTATTAAAATTACTTGGTTTATGAAATTTCGTCGAGGGATTTTAAAAAGACTTTAAAGGACTTTAAAAAATTTTAAGTGATTTTAGGGAATTTCAAGGGATTTTTAAGAACTCGTAATTAACATAATTAGAAATTTTTTAATCGGAAGCATCTAGTTATCTAGTAACTTTAACCAGAACGTTTTTTTGAGTGTACGAAATAACATGAAACTGAAGTTTCAAACATTTACGTCAACGAAAAGTTATTTTTTTGTAAAAACGACAAGACCTAAAATCTGATTGCGCTAAATGGTTCCATTTGATGTTCAAAGAAGCCCAAAACAGTTTCATCCACTTAACCCTCTAGGTTCACCCCCAAAATAAACCCCTAAGTACAGAAAAATTAATTTAAAAACTCCAAACTTCGAA